>VKOC01017617.1:0-121186 GCA_009364415.1 Spea multiplicata | reverse complement strand
AAAGCTGGGCTCCATTGACTTGCATGGTGAATGCAGTACCTGTATTCAACCTGCAAGTGGAGCCAAAGTTCTCTAGATGGTCTGGACCATCTAGCGAACTTTTAAAATTTGTGGTTCCTGTTACAGGACGGCGGCCATCTTCCTTGATGGCGAAGACTGCCGGCAGCTGCGGCTGTGACCGCTCTCCGGAGCGGTCACAGCCCAACAAAAGGTTAGTGTTTGGTGTCGCTGGATGCCTCCTGATCGAGGCATTCCAGCGACACCATTTAAGTTTAGGAGGCGATCGTCGATCGCCTCCTAAACGCTTTTAAAACGGGCATCCGCCGCCATACAAAGTATGGCGGCTGTTGACGCCCCGTGGAGGGGCCAGAGATGGCCCCTTCGTTCCGATCGTGGCGTTGCTGAATGCCTCGAGGTCGAGGCATTCAGCAACGTTTTTTGGGTGCAGAAAGCGAAAACAGATCGCTTTCTGCACCCGTTTAATGACGTGCGGTCCTGGCACGTCAATTGTCATAAAGCACATGCTTTTGCGTGTCGTGCCAGGACCGGCAATTGTCATCAAGGGGTTAAAAATAGGCATGTTATTTTTATCATTTAACAAAATGCAAGGTGTGTAAACTGAAGAAAAATCTAAATCAAATAAATATTTGAATACATTTTGCCTTCAAACCCGTATTAATTAGAGTTTGTGCATTCATTACGTGCATAACTGGTAACTTCTTAGCTCGGGCTTCCCGGAGCCTTCCCTTGAGGAACGCGGCCAGGACTGCCCACTGACATCCCGGGAAACACCCCCCTTTAAAGGGGAAATGGGCGGGGAGGGGGGGGCATGTCAAGACTACCACAAATATATATAGTGGCCTTCCCTTCAGACTTAGGTAAATCAGTGATGAAACCCATATGGATGTGACTCCAGGGTCTGTCTGGGACAGAAAGAGGGCAGAGAAGTTCAGCCTTTTTAGTGCGAGAAGTCTTATGGCAGGCACACACAAGACAGGCATAAATACAATCTTTAACATCTTTGACCATGTTGGGCCACCAATATGCAAGCTGAAGAGGAAACAATGAAATTCCTTGATGTCCAACTACAAGGGAAGCATGAGACCAAGACAGGATTTGTTTAATGGACTGTGATTGAACATATAAACATTGCCTGGGAGCCTGAAGACGAGAAGGATGAGGATATTGTGATTTGTTGAAAAATACTAGTATTAATTCCAATAATATGTTCATTAGGAATGATAGGTTAATTGGTTACTCCTGTATCTAAATCTTCCAATTGACAAGATAGATCATCTGTCAGATATTTTATCTCATTAATATCCCTAACAATCAGCTTTAGTGTTTTTAGATCCTGGGCAAAATGTTATCAGAAAATGAAATTTGGTGAAAAATAGCGACCATCTGGTGCAGATAAAAATTAAGCCTTGGTCAATGCTTTGATGAGAGCAGTGATTTTTGAAAAGTTATTGATAAATTGTCTGTAATAGTTAGCAAAACCTAAAAGTTTCGAATCCCTTTAAGGTCAGAAGGAAAAGGCTATTGAGTAACTGCAGCAAGTTTATTGGGATCCATTTCAAGATGCCCCTTTACATTACTTGGCAAAAAGGTTGTTTTCTCTTATACATTGCAATATGGACCTGGCATAAGCACGATGATCCATCAGAGTCTTAGAACATATCAGAATGTCATCAAGACAGATATTATCATATGATAACAATGTCACTGAATGTCATTTACAAAGTCATTCAAAAACGGTGCAGAATGCAGCTATAAAGAAGTCAGCCCATGGCAAAGCTTCTTATTTCCAAAGTTTAATAATAAATGCCACTTGGATGGAATGAGAGGAGAAGATCTGAGGTACTAGTTAGCAGATCCAGGTAAGAGATAGATATATAGGCACAGTAGCGTAGGTAAGCCAGGTCAGACACAAATACATTGAAAATTTAAGGACAGGCAGAACAGTCAGGGGTCACTACATAGAGATACACCCGAATAATCACTTAAAGCCCAGAGAACTGTGAAGAAACTCTTTAGCAGCCAAGTCATGAACAGCTACAAAACTTTTAAATAGCCTTCGCTAAAGAAACCCCACTCTTTAGATTTTAGATTGGAAGGGTGCATAAATATTAGGGAGTATATCCCTTTAATTGGCAACTTGCAGCTGCTGACTGTACCAAATGGCCATCTTGGATGCAGCTAAACTTCGAGGAGATGGTGTCTCTGCCGCCAAGAGTCTCCTCATAGCGTCCCTTCGATGTGCCTCAGAAAATGCAGCAGAGGAAAGAGGTGAGGGGATGACACAAATACCCTGACTTTGTGCAAGTTTACCTAGAAGAATTGATGTTGTTTTGAAGGCAAAGGGCGGTCACATCATATATTGATTTGATATAGATTTTTCTTCTGTTCACTCACTTTACATTTTTGTTAAATAATAAAAATTAACTATTGATATTTATTTTTTAAAACATTCTTCTGCCTAAAGCGTTTGCACAATACTGTAAATGTAGCTACCTGAAAACATTATATCCAGCAAAAACTGTAAATTCAAATAACAATGACAATTTATTTGAGAATACTTTGACTTCAATCAACAGATCAGTGGTTTGTGTACTTACACTTGCTTATTGTGTACCTATAGTGTAACTGACAATGTGGTATATGACCAGAACTGTAAAGAACCTACGCATTTAGAGCAAGGTATGTGCACTAAAAGTTGCTACAGAAAGGGAACGTGGTATCTTATGACACATTGCATGATATGGCATAATTCCACATATTATTTAGACTTGTATAACATATACAGTGGCAAGAAAAAGTAAGTGAACCCTTTGGAATTACCAGCAAGTATGTTAACATGTCTTAAATATGATATGATCATCATCTAATGAAGACACTGTAGCTACCCTCTATATAAATGGGTGCCAAGTCAAGAAGACTCAAAGGGCACAACATAGAATGCTCATTGAGGTAAAAAAAGAACCCTAGAGTAACAGTTAAAGGCTTGAAGGAATCACTGGAACTGGTTAAAATCTCTGTTCATTAGTCTACCATATGCAAAACAGGCATTGAGTCCATGGCAGCACACCACAGAGGAAGATGTCGCTCTCCAATTTAACATCACTGCTTGTACCATGAAGCTATACAATGCTACTGGGAAAATGCTTTATGGACTGATGAAACTAAGGTTGAATTTTTGGGGAAGAACATGCAGCATTACGTATGGTGTAAAAAAGGGCACCGCATACCCACATGAAAACAAGGTGCTTGTTTAAGCCTTGAACCTATTGCTGTCAAAGGAGGTTTGACCAGTTATTAAATCCAAGGGTTCACTTACTTTTTCCACCAACACTGTGAAAGCTTAGTCGGTGTGTTCAATAAAGGTATGAAAGATTAAAAAATTGCTTCTGTGTTATTATCTTAAGCACATTGTGTTTGTCTATACTTGTGTCTTAGACGTAGATCAGATCACAGTTTCTAAATTATAATTCTAATAAAAAAATACCTTTTCTTGTCACTGTAGCCTCACCTTGACATGAAAAAAAGTTGAAAGACACTTAACTGGCTATATGGCGTTTGTGTTCATAGTATTAATAGGTTATAAAAGTGATAATCACATTATATAGTGGTTTATGCATACAGCTTTTTAAGCTAGTTGATCTAGGCTTAAAAGCTACCCATAAAAGGTGTTCTGTTCATAACTGTGTAAATTAGAAATCTGGTGATAAATACTATTTCAAGTATTTAGAAAGGGATAATGAAACTGGCTTGTTAGCTTATTATTTTGAAAATATACTACATGAAAATATGAAGTGTATGAAAATGGATATAAATGATTTGCTCAAGATAAGATGGTGTCTTTAGTGGAAGATGGTAGATCTATATTTTTGTCATATAGAGAAAAGCAATATATAATTTATTAAAGATATTCCCTGCCATGTCAGCCGATCACACCACATACATACATACACATTAAAATTAATTTTCATTCCATATGCTGTGTGTGCGTTATTTCATATTTTAGCATACACTGACTCTGATGAAAGCTTCAAAACGTGCCTTTTTATAGTGCATACTATTAGTTAATAAATAATTATATTGTTCAATAGTATTCAAAGATTCGATATCAAATTAATGCTCTTTAACATACATCGTTTCTTACATCCTACTCTCTCTGCAAAGCCCTCGTTGCTTGACAACCTATTACACATGCTAGGACTGTATGTATTATATGAGTATGAGAATAGAATTTTATGTAGGACTTTTACCCCTGTACAAAAATATCCAGCATCCTAATTAATCGTAACATAACTCATTTATTTGCAACCGTCATGGAGTAGACAGAGAGGGGTGTAAGTAGGAAAAACAGTTAAAACAATTACTAGCCTTCAATGTGTGCAACCAATGCCTTTACATGGGAGGGAAGGCCGCATTTTACTTAAATCAAAAACACAACAGAGCAGTTAAAATCAAAAGTTATTGTACTTACCTGCTGTACTCCAGGTTCATATTTAAAGCATTTGCTGAGTAAGAAACTGAAATTGGGTGACCGTCATAAAAAAGTAAAGAGGATAACAAAAAGTACTGAAATTTATTAATGTGACAAACAGCATGCATTTACAAACATATGTAGATGGAGTACGCTCCAAAAAGTGGGATCACAGGTGTAAATCATGCTAACCACAAGCTTTAAAGGTACAATCTTACTACTGAGGGGATAGCTACCATCTTAGAGGTGGTCTCCTCTACCAGCACCAATACCTTTATCAAAATAAACTATAGGACCCTTCCTCCATGTATACATTCCATAAATACTTCCAGCAATCTTGCAGTCACAGTACGATTTCATTCTCCAAAGATGCCTGCCTGCAGAGCCAAGGATTTAACTGTTTTCCATGTTTAAGATAATCTTAGGACTGGGTTAATAAATTGGTTAGAAAAAGAGATTTTTTGTGTGTAGATAAGATTGCATCTTTAATAATTTGCCCGTGCTTTTAATGAGGCACTTTGAAGGTTTCAAAGCACAGTATTCTATAAAATTCAAAAACATTCATTCAGAATGTTCACCTTACATAGATAGTGAAAATAAGCGGTGGCAAATTTAACACAAACCTGTTGAAGAACGTTGTGGTTTCTTCTAGTCCATCGACCGTACCACAGAAATCTTTTATTTTACATACAAAACTGTGTGAAGCATTGAGTAAATGCCAATAAAACCCACCTTTTTTGTTTTCCTACCGAAGCACATACATAGACATTCATTCCAGAAATATACAATCACTTTTTTTTTTGCTGATGAGACTGATGAAAGGAAAGAAAGAAGCACCCACCTCACAATGCTTTCGCCAAATGTCAATATTCTTGCGTTGAGCTTTCGAGAAATGGTCCCATGCTTTTTGTCTGCTGGAAGCGTTGAAAACGGCCACAATCTGCTCAACTTTAGTGAACAAGGAAGTCAAACAAGACAAGCAATTTATGTTGTGGTCATTCCAGAAAAAAGAAAACGAAAAAGAAAGGCACATGGTTTCTATGGATATAATGTCAATGGACATCATCCATAGTTGCCTATTTATTTACCTTTTGTACTTACATGAGATTAATGCTGTCCCCCTCAAGCGTCCAATACTTTCATTTACAAAACGTACAAATTTCACACTAAAATTTGCTTTATGGTGATTAGCTAACAAAGATGAATTGTGAATGAATCACCATTCAATAACAATCATGTATTGACAACTAGTGTGGAAGGTTTATTACATTCACAGTCATGGCACATGACCTTCATGTTATGCTGTTCTTACAGTATAAAATAAATACATCATTTCAAGAATACACTTTACTTGTGGTCAATAGAAAGCTTGTTTAGGCACCAAATCTTGTAGGGAAACAAATATGAACATGGTTATTAGCGAGACCAGTCATTAATGGACACACCAGTCTCCGTTTTGTATATTTAAGTACATTAAAGTCCCACACACACTGTCGTAAAATAAACGGGAGCCAAGCATTGAGCTAGAATGCATGACTGACCATCAACTCATATGAGAGACAAACTGCTTATTGATTATAATCTGAGATACCATTAATTTCAATGGAAGCACAACAGCACACATAGTATGTACTTAAGTATGCTTCCTGCCTCAATAAAACCAAGCAGGGGAAAAATTAAAATGACAGGACTTCTATTCTCTAGCTCTGATAAAATGAGAACGCATACACCGATTTGCATGTGTTTTTTTCCCCCCTTAAAATAATCCATATGGCACTAGTCCATGAGGGGTATATCAACACGGGACACAAGTTAAAATCTTTATATGTGTATAAAAATTAATTAATACAGATAAATATTGTATAAACTTAAATTTCCTCCTAAGGAAACGTCTAGTTTAGGATCCGCAAAATCAGCGCCAAAAGGAGGAGAACAGCTGAATCCATGGGAAAGTTTATTCCAACAATATAAATGTCCTTCAGAGATACAACATAATCCACCTTATGTAAGCACAGCCGTTGTACAGGATGTGAATGGTATTTTGAGATTTCCAATATGTTTTAACGTTTACGTGTTTAGCTGATTTGAGAATTTGCAATTTTATCAGTGGTATGGGCATACTGATTTTTTTTTTTACATTTGTCCAGGACCGTGTCTGAATTACGCAGATGTTACACCTACACTATTTCCATTTATCGTACATTTCAGAGGGACCAGTTACTGCCTTCAATTACAGAGGTATAGAATATGTAAATCTTGTAATTTTGCTTACTTGCGCTCCGATAGTTCCCACTTGGATGTACACTGGTATATTTACATACAATATTAATAGCAGGAGGAAGCGGGCAGTAGCACGTTATCTAATGGGCACAAAATAATCACTTCTGAAAGCACACCAGGATTCAAGGTCATTTCCAAGGAAATTCTTAACTCATAGCAACTAAAACATGTTAACCCTTAATACCATAATCCATATATTAAGCCACAAGTGTATATATATATATATATATACACGCACACAGTGAAGGAAAAAAGTATTTGATCCCCTGCTGATTTTGTATGTTTGCCCAATGACAAAGACATGATCAGTTTATAATTTTAATGGTAGGTTTATTTAAACAGTGAAAGACAGAATAACAACAAAAAATCCTGAATAATGCATTTCAAATAAGTTGTAAATTGATTTGCATTTTACTCCGTGAAATAAGTATTTGACCCCTTTACAAAACATGACTTATTACTTGGTGGAAAAACCCTTGTTGGCAATCACAGAGGTCAGACGTTTCTTGTAGTTGGTCACCAGGTTTGCACAAATCTCAGGAGGGATTTTGTCCCACTCCTCTTTGCAGATCCTCTCCAAGTCATTAAGGTTTCGGGGCTGACGTTTGCCACTCCAGGACCTTAATGTCCTTCTTCCTGAGCCACTCCTTTGTTGGCTTGGCCATGTGTTTTGGGTCATTGTCATGCTGGAATACCCATCCACGACCCATTTTCAATGCTCTGGTTAAGGGAAGGAGGTTCTCACTCAAGATTTGACATTACATGGCCCCATCCATCATCCCTTTGATGCGGTGAAGTTGTCCTGTCCCCTTAGCAGCAAAACACACCCAAAGCATAATGTTTCCACCTCCATGTTTGATGGTGGGGATGGTGTTCTTGGGGTCATAAGCAGCACTCCTCCTCCTCCAAACAAGGCGGGTTGATGCCAAATAGCTTGATTTTTGTCTCATCTGACCACAACACTTTCATCCAGTTCTCCTTTGAATCATTCAGATGTTAATTGGCAAACGTCAGACGGGCCTGTACATTTGCTTTCTTGAGCAGGGGGACCTTGAAGGGGTGCTGCAGTATTTCAGTCCTTCACGGCGTAGTGTGTTACCAATTATTTTCTTGGTAACTATGGTCCCAGCTGCCCTGAGATGATTGACAAGATCCTCCCGTGTAGTTCTGGGCTGATTCCTCACCGTTCTCATGACCATTGAAACTCCATAAAATGAGATTTTGCATGGAGCCCCAGACCAAGGGAGATTAACAGTTATTTTGTGTTTCTTCCATTTGCGAATAATCGGACCAACAGCGATGGTCTTGTAGCCCATTCCAGCCCTGTGTAGGTCTACAATCTTATCCCTGACATCCATGGACAACTCTTTGGTCTTGGCCATGGTGGAGAGTTTGGAATCTGATTGATTGCTTCTGTGGACAGGTATCTTTTATACAGGAAACAAGATGAGATTAAGAGCACTGCCTTTAAGATAGTGCTCCTAATCTCACCTCTGTACCTCTATAGAAGACACCTGGGAGCCAAACATCTTGCTGATTGATAGGGGATCAAATACTTATTTTACTGAGCACAATGCAAATACTTTTTTTTACTTATTTGCAATGCTTTATTCGGGATTTATTTTGTTGTTGTTCTGTCTCTCACTGTTCAAATAAACTTACCATTAAAATCAGCAGGGGATCAAATAATTTTTTCCATATATATATATATATATATATATATATATATATATATATATATATATATATATATATACATTCATACATACATATACACACCGTATATGTTCTTATATATTTTCTTTTCTCAGCTAAAGCTAAACAATTGTATTTATTATTTTCTACCTGACCAGTTGAATGAGATTTGGCTATATTCTCTAAATAACATTTATGTGCACCTTCACACACTTCAGAAGATTTGCACAACTGATATAAACTGTTGATACTACCATGTTTGTGCTTTGCAAATTGCATTATGCAATTATGAGGTTTCCTAGCTACAAAGTGACAAGTGGGAAACAGTCTGATCACAAGTTCTTCAACACCTCTACCTATATAATGGTAGGGTAAGAGGATGACATCCTCAACCTATTGAGAGCATTGCGACCTTCACTATCACTAAAACTCCCTGTGCCTGCTACTGTTTTTAATATTAATGATGAATGTTTAGTTTTCTAAATAGTTGTTACTTAACCTGAGAACGGTGCCCCTATCAAAAGCAACAACATGGCTAATAGCTACATTCTTATGTTATCTGGCAAATATTAGAAAAATTATAGTTATGTACGTTAAAAAGAATTGCTGACAAAACTGGACATTTTGTAAAGATCTGATAAGCTTTACATGATTTATAATTATCATTTTTAATTTAAGCTTCAAGGCAGTGAAATACAGCACATGGCTTCTTTTCATTCCAAGCTCAGCCGGAGCAGGATCATCTGAGGTCATCTCTATACTGCCAGCACTAGAAAACTACACATTTTCTGCATGTGATCATTTCTGGCTGCTAGGTCCCATTTTAGATTACAATCTTGCCCAGTGAAGAAACTAATACTTATAAACTTACTGTAGAAAGCGTGGATCAATGTCTCAGCAACTGCAAGCGCTAGGAAGAAAAGCATGCATCGGTAGAGGAGCAGTCAGGCATCATATATTTTAAACCTCATTCCAAGAGACAGCAACAGAGGTTTTAACCATTGGAATGATCCTTGTATATAAACGGCAGTCTTGTTACATGTAGCCACAAAGGAAATCTTAAGAATGGCCTTCATTTATTTATAAATTTACACAACTAGACCAACCCATTTTGAATAGGTCTGCTCAGGCTGGCACCATTGTACATAAGAACTGTGTCAGAGGCTCTGGAAATCATAGCTGATTACCAAGTCCCTAGGGCACTCACTAACTCTACCTTCTCTACCCTCACGCCTCCATTGATGAGCAGTCCTAAAAAAAATTCCAGGTGCGTTCTATATATACGTAGCTGAATAGAAATGTCCAGAAAGAATGAGGAAGTCAAATGAAGGTTGCAGCTTATCCTTTCTGTATTTGTCATTGACCTGATTCTCTGGAAGAGCAAGTCAAGAAAAACAAATGGTTCTTATTATTCTGCATTATTCTTGACATCCTGACTTTTTGAGACCTGATTATGTTGAAGTGTCAAGTCTCTGTTCTGCTGGTGGATATCCCTGATTTCTCAGGCAATAAAAAGGGAGCCCCACCAAGACATCATGCAGGTTAAGATAGAAAGCAAGACATTTTCAAAGCGTCCCAGCATCAGTGCTTAAGGACAACCAACCAAAGCATGTATTCTGTTACTCTTGAGGCGCTATACCCCATTATTCACAAATTAGATTTGAAAAAAAACCCACTGAATCTCGGACCATGTTTTGTAAAACAGAAAATAGCTGCAACACAGGGTCATTCTATTTTGTATCCTCGCAAATATGTGTGAAAAATCCCCTGACTTTAAAAGAGCAGTTCCATCCACTAAATGTACTTTGTCATTAGAAAAAAAATGTATTCATGTAAATGTTTGCCTAAATTCTTTTTGAGTGTAATGTGACAAAAAAAAGTATTAGCGAAAAATCATAACAGAACTGCTTAAGTGTTTTGCTTAACAAGATTGAGAGTGTATTAAAGTCAAAGTTGTACTATTTTATAGAAGTGGTGCTTTATTATTGTTGATTCTTGCCACCATTTTTAAATTAAAGCTATACATATACATATACATATATATATAATGTGCCGAAAATGTTGTGTCCTCTTGTATGTGTAAGGTTTTCTCCTTTGTGTAATTCATCTCATTTTTAGTATGGTGATGAATGAAGGCCAAGCCCACTGCTAAATCTGGTAGCAAATAACGCAGAATCCACTACTATTTGTGGCTTCTTTGACTTCAAGAATATGGTAGCTGGCAAAAACAACAGGGAGTGGGTTACTTTTAATTTTATCTGGCAACTGGAGCTAAAATAAACAACCATGGACTTTGGGAGGCAAAGGTGCTTGACTACATTTTTCTACTACATCCCAGCTAAAATAGATTTCAGCTTAAACAGGATAGATAGAATACGAAGGGCATCTGCAGAGTCTCTTTATGGGTCTTTTTTTCTTTTCTTTATTCTTTCCTCAGCGGTGGAGCTAATTGGACTTCCTGTTTCTCACTTTTCTTTAATCTATTGAAAATACAGCTGCTATAATTACCTTGCAGCTTATCCTTGACTGTTACATCCAGATAAATGACATGCTTAGGATTCCTGCATTACTTCACACTAAAATACCGTTCTTTCAAAGCTTAAACCTCAACTAAACTCTTCTCTGAGCTGGCCTCTTTTTAGTGCTATGTAAACATTTTAAAGGACCCAGCAAGAACATGCATTTTCACAGTTATGTTTATCAACATGTATTTTAATGCACACGATAAACTAAAATACACCAATACAATTGTATGGGGTATTTCCTGGGGTGTGCAGAGATGGGTACATTGGTCTATGGTGCAAGAATCCAATGACTTGAGGTTTACATAAGTAGCTGTTTTTCCAACATATATGTCCCTGGAGCCACAAGGACTTATTCTTCTGGGACACAATGATAAGTAAGCAGAAAAAAATATATATATTTTTTAAATAGGCAAGAGAGGAAAGAAGTAGCTGATGGTACAGTTATTGGGAAAAAGCATAGATTAAATAAATACCCTCTGTGCCCCCCCTCCCAAAAAGGGAGGAAGAGGAAGAAAATGGACTAGAAGTGCATAAAAGTGCATAAAAGAAAGGTTTGGGTGTTCAAGAAGTACAGATACAGCCTTAAAGGCAGCATCTACATGACGAGCTTACGTTACTCAGTTGGACAATCCCAAATATTTTCCATCTCTGGTAAGACAATTATGTTTACAGCTGCAGAAGCAGATAAAACAGCAGCTAAGGGGCCCCAACTGGTCTAAGGGCCCCCTAAGAAGATGAAGAGAAGAAAGCTTTGCAGTTATGACACGTATTCCTTGTAAAGTTATATCATAAAATGCTAGTGCAACATATACATACCTGGAAATACCTGGCTACTGGAAACGCTCCCTCCTCTGGGGAGTGGCTTTGTGAAGGGGCAGGGCTAGCAATGCATGGGGGTGTGGTTAGAGATAAAATGGGCCGGGCAAGCAACACACGCGGGCGAATGGAAGCGCAGGATCAAACCCTGAGCAGTCACAGTTATGAACAAACAATTTTTATGCTGTATAAAAGCAATCCTCGCTTTGGGCGTGAATCTTAGAAAGTCTCTGAAACGTCTGTGCGTATCACATCAACAGATTGTTGTTTATATGCAAAGCAAGCTTATATCCCATGAGTATGTTCGCCCTGTTTCTATGCTTCCATTCACAGATTTAACTGTGAATCTATTAAAATGTAATTGTTATTGCTTTATAGCAAACCAAAGCAATGGATTAAATGACACCAGGCAAAATCTGTTATTAGCCCATAATGCGACATATAACATGCGTTAGGTTGACATCAAATGCTATTCATTACAGCCAAATTCACAGCAAAATACTACTGGTGATACAGTTTTAGAGGCAGATTATTGGGTAATCATAGCTATGGGTGAATTAGACAATACCAGTAAGAGGGGCAAAAAGCAAACGTATATAATGTTTAAAAGAGGATGAGGATATAACTATAAATTTACAGCTTATAAATCCTAAATAAAATCTCACTTGGTATATGTTCATATATACCAGTTCACAGTTCACAGTTCACAGTTCACAGTTCACAGTTCACCAGTTCATAAAAAAGCAATTACACTGATAAACGAAGGATTCAGCAGTGGGGATATCTAATTTCACAATGGGGACCCCTTAAAAGTTCTGTTCAACCTACTCTGCTGTATATTATATTCTATGCCCATAAGCTTTTCAAGTTTGACCTAGAGTCCCTGAGTAAAGCCCTGTTTCCCGTGGTCGGTTTTTCTTTTCTCCATTCTCAGGAGCGGCATGTGGCCATGTCTACTCTCCGCTCACCTTCCCCTGATCCCCACCACAACCCCTTTCATGAAAAGTTCTCTGCCCCGCAAGCCCTCGCCTTCACGCAAAGCCACTTTTTCGGAGCGCCAGGTAGCTCGTGCTGGGATAAGCAAATATGATCATTTTTAGGTCGTTAGCTTTGTTTTTAGGTCTTTAAAACCTTTGAAAATTATATGACGGATCTACAAGTTATATAGCAAAAAGAACATTGGACATTTATCCACCCTACAAAAAGAAATATAAAGTAACACCAGAATAACTGCGTACTTTGTTTGTTTGATGTTGCAATGGTCTAATTTATCATTTTCAAATAACTTTTCGATACAGAAAAATAAAAATGTGATGTATTTCGTATGGTCTCAGCACAGTCCAATAAATCAATACAACGCTCAGACTGCTTTAAACTATGTGAGTCAGATGTTCTTTAGCCTTATTAGTGTAAAAGCATAGCATCTAAAGGCACGATCCCTAGACTGCATTCAAAGCATTATAATATTGATCTAATGTCAGCTGGGAAATTAAGATACCACTCCTAGAATGTTAGAGGCCACATGAATCTAGAACAGCAGTATTGAGCCTAAAATAGGCTGCAAAATACCATAAATCTACCAAGTTTTATTATAGCAATTAAAGGCATGCTCCTTTCCAAAGTTGTTGTGTCTCATTTACTTTCTATGAAGTATATTTGCTGCATACATGTTTTATAAAGACACACAGGGTATGGATTACATTCGCTGCCCTAGTTGATTTAAAGTAAAGTCAAGAGGCTACACAAATATTGCTCACCTTCTACACGTCGATCTTCCCGTTCCAGACTCAAACATATTAAAATTACTTACCACAAGAACTTAGGGAGCTCAAATAAAAAGGTACTTACATTGAGTTAGAATCCCCAGGAGTGCGGTTTTAAATGTCTCTTTGGCCTGCTCCAGTTTTTCTTCATGGGAAGCCTTCTCGTTCATAAGACGTCGAACGTGACTGTTTGCTGACTGTACCATGGAATAGAACTGGTTTGCGGATCTTCGATTTACCTCTCCTCGCTCGATCCACGTGAGAAGGACTGCGGTGGCCTCTGAAAACTTATTGTCATCTAAACGACAAATAACAATTCGAATGAAATTTAATTACTTACATTTTGCAAAGCCAATTAGCAAATAAAGACTATGACTTTTTTTTTTAGTGGCAGGTTTAAGAGATATGGAAAGCCTTCTATCAATGAAGCTGAGTATAGCTGACACAAAACAAAAAATGTAAAAACAAAGCTGGGCAACATTATAGTTAAGCAGGGCAAAGTTAACCCCTTAATGACAAAGAACGTACATGAATGGGCTCAAAATGCATTGTTTTTAATGGGTTTAGGGACCGCCCATGGTCCTTAAGGGGTTAAATAGGACCTGTCATTTTAGCGTTTGACGGTTATACAGACAAAATAAACCCAGGTAAACGGTGCTTACAGATTAAAATATAGATTAAAGGAAGCAATGTGCGCACATTAAAAACCCACTTTAGATGTATAATATGGGGAAAAGTATATTAAGGCCCTGTTCCCTAGATCTGCATGATATTTCCTCCTTATTAAATTGTTATGTAGCTGATTTTTTGTTGATCGGTAAAAGCAGCCTTTGTAAGAACGTGGAGGAGAAGGAGGAGAAGGGCGAAAATGTCAGAATAGGAGATTGACCAATTAAAGCTGACTCTCCTACAGACAGTTACTTATCTCAGCTTTCCTGAGATAACATTTTAAATGAGATATCTCCAAAACAAAAATCAATTAACAAGGTAATACAAGATATATGTAGTTAATTACTATAAAAGCTATGAAAGTGACAGTTTCCCTTTAAGTATCAGTATTACAGGTATTTATTAGAAAAAAAACACACCTTATATACATTTATACAGTAACATTCTCAACAATTCAGACAATCTGATTACAATTTCACTTCATGGAAACCCATGTGCCTATGATCCAGGGTGCCATAGGAAAACAGATCTAAAAAACTAATGGACACCCTATCCCATTTGATGTAGGTAAAATATACACATCAGAATAATGGTAAATGTTAAAAATTACATTTAGATGTAAACCTTAAATGGCTGCATTTTACAAAATTGTCATGTGGTTCAGTACAGCCAGACAACTTATTGTTACCTTGATGAGTTATTATCTCGATTCTTTATTATACATTCCATACCGATGTCATGTTTCCCGTACTTAGATCAAATAGAAGATCAGAGAGAGGAAAAATATAGCAAATGTACACTCTGTATATGCCCTCTCACTTATGTTACCATTCTTTAATATTCAATACTCTCTAACCTTACACTTAGTTGCCTTAACAAAATGATTATGAATTATAAATCTCTCCCATAATAGTGTCACAAGGCTTAATTCAATTTCAGGATCCTGGAAACTGCAAAGCTGACAAATGCGCTACCAAAGATTCAAAAAATGGTATTTTGTAGCATTTTGTATCAGCCTTTACCTTTATTACAGTAACTTATATGTAAAAAAATCTAGTCAATTTTCAATGTACTTTCATGTTGGTGAGCAGGATCGTTCACTCGCCAGCTCTAATAAATCTTGATAAATTCCATCTTTTTGTAACAACGTACTGAATTATGTAACAGAGCAGCTGTTTGTTGCATATTTTCCACAGTGATTCCATACCCCCCTCCAACATTTCAGGTGTCCATAATGAAACACTTGTGCTGGGTTGTGGCAAGAGGTGAGGAGAGGTATGGATGGCCGGGTGGGACCGGCCATAAGGGACTGCCTTGCCCAATAAGTCACCAAGCAACGCTAGGGTCACGAGGAGGCTATGTGAGATCTGCTGCAGCAGCACAGATCTCTATTGCTTTTTTTTTTTTACTTGCCCTGGGCGGCTAACTGGGGCAGTGGCCAAAAACATTTGTGGAAACCAGGACTGTTGGGAGATATGCAGCTCAATTTCTGGGATACAATATATAGATTCTAAGGGAATCAATCACACCAAAGTTTGGTGTTTGTTTCATTAGTTTGTTGTTCTTGGTAATCAAATAGGCAATATTTCTATTTGAAAAAAAAACATTCCCCACACAAGTAAACTCAACTCAATTAACAGAATTATTAGGCTCAGGTGTTTGAAAGCCTTGGTACATTCCCCAATATAAATCTTATATATTGAGGTTGTCAGCACCCAATGTTCCAAAGTAATAACATATTTATATAACATATTTAGTAATAACATAAATATAACATATTTAACAGATATCCCTGAAAGAGCTCTACCGAACCACTCTCAGACCCATATAGACCAGATGCTGAATGTTTGAGATAGTAGTGATTAGTAGTGAAACTGTAGATGTCCAGCCAAAATTTCTCAAACAGCAAGGAGAAGATCATCCAGGGCTTCAGAATGAACCTAAAAACGCCAATGTGTTGGTGCTCATAAATGCTAATTTAGAGTTTGTCACAAAAAACATTCTATGGACAGATGAGAGAAAAGTTGAACTTTTTGGGTGACAAGGGCCGTCTTAAATTTGTCAAAAAGCAAATTCAATATTTCAATATTTAGAACCTCATGCCAGCGGCTGAGAGACGACTGGAGGGGAGTAGATCACATGGAAGGAGATGAATTAAGGTGATGTGAACGGGCCACACACACCTATTACATGAATTAAAGTGCATATGATAGCTGGGGTGTCCCTTTAACTCCATTTTCTTTAAAACTAAACTAATTATTCCAAACCCAGGGTTCCATTCCACGCAGTCTCACCTTGATTCCGTACCGCCTCCCCCGGTTTATTGTCCTCTGTCTTTCCTACACTACGCCACAAATGTCTGCTTTTCTTTATCACCTACCTTAGATCTTCCCCTATATCGAACCCCATTAAGTGGCATTCTTCCTCCTGTTTATTACATCACACCAATATTTCAATTTTCTCTTTTCCACTTATGCTGTGCCTTTTCTTCCTTCTCTTCATCCGCTTTTTAGTCTATATAGTTTTTTTTCTCTGCCTTGGCTAACTGCTTATTCTATCAATCTTCAATTCTAATTCTCCTGTTCCATTGCCGTCATTCCTCTTTTAACCAAGCTTCTTTTATTTATCGTGTAACAATGTTATTCAGCTTATTTTGCTCTCTCCCTCTCTATCTCTATCTCTGCCCCACCAATTGTGTTTATTACAAACCAACAGTATTATCTTCTAGAAATGAACATAATAAATGATACTGTGCTGCAGCAGAAAATTCTGAATTTATGCAGGCATTGTCAAGCATGCTGAAAAATGTAATGTTTTTTTAAACCCATTTACACCATTAGAATTTTAATATTTAAACTTTTTAACATGTGTGAGAGGGAATGTTTATACTTGAATAACAGATTACAATCTACGTGATAATTACTAAGTTTTCTCACCTTAATGAATGTAAGGAATCATTAATAGATTAGTGATGCTCTATATTGGAGGTGCTAAGAGCAAAGACAACACATAATACGTCAAGAAAATACTCTCAGCCATGAGAAAACTGACAATCACGAAGACAGAAAATTTAAGCTTACATGTAGAATGAATAGAGTGTATTTCTACCTTCTTCAAACCAGTCTAAGCAGTTGTTAATGATTAAAAAAAAAAAAATAATGAAAATATAACAGCCACAACATTTTTCATTTTATTCTTGTAAATTAATATATTTCAGTTTCATCTGCTGGCTACATTGCATATATACACAGGAAAGTCATTTAGCCCTATCCTATGAAAAAAGGTTTTGAAATACCGTAGTTTACTGTCACTTTGGGTTTGGAATTCTTTGTTATGATTGCAATTGTTTTTGTGATTTAATACCTTTTGCATAATATTTTTTCTTTATTATGTATACACATTCACATCTAAACCCTCATTGTCCATTCAAGCTGATTTTTCCTTTTTTTTTTAAATTTGTTGTTATCAACTACATGTATGGACCTGGTGGATCATTGCTCTCAATGGGTTAATAATAATATAAACAGGAATTATTTGGAATAGCCATTTTTGCAACTGTCTCTTACATTGAAAGTCTTATCCATAAATCCTTTATTTAAAAAAAGCTTAGCAATTGCTCTCCATAATATTTAGTAGGGCAGATAAAACCTTTTTTGTGAATAATTGGCATAATGGTTATATACCTCCTGTATCTTTCCACAGCTTTTATTGCTATAAAAATGTAAGATGGAATCTAAACTTCTATTGTGTTACCACAATGCTGTAGACTATCTTATCTTGCAATCTGCAGAAAGCTTAACTTTTCTAAATACTGGAAATGGAACCAAGAAATCTAAGTCCATTATCCATCATTGGCATTCTAAAAACATGCCTCAAAATGCTACATCCACAAGGCAGTTTGGTCCTTATGTCCATAGAACTGATGCTCAACAGCATTGATTAGATATATATCAATTTGGAGAAATCATTATCACTCTTAGGAATACACATCCTGTAAAATATAGGTTCATAAGAACCTAAGGTATTTACAAATAGGCATTTTCTTCTAATTCCATCTGCTGCTACATCCTCAGAGGTCGCAATGTTTGTCAGCTATGAGTATCACAGTGTCCCACAGTCCTAAAAATCACAATGTGTATATAAGACATAGATAACGGTCATAACTTAATGGCCATAAAAATGACATTGTGTGAATTAATTATATTCTTTTTCTTCTAAATATGTCAGCCACAAAATCATATTAAAATCTTGGTAAAGCATGACAAGCATGCATTTAACTACAGAGGTCTTTTGGTAATGCAAAATATGGAAGATATATGAGAAATGTTAATTTGCAATAGTGGCAGAAAGATTACACATTTTCAAAGGAAAAGAACCTACATGTTTGGGTATAATTATTCAAAGTTAAGTGCTGGGTAGTAGTAAATGGTATAGTTGTAGCTATCACCTTTGAGTTTCTCAGCCAGCATTGTGGCCTCGTGTTCAGAGTAGTGCATGATGGCAGGAGGGGATGGTGGCCGTAGTTTATCAACTTCTAATTTGCGCCGATGGCGTTCTTCTCTGGCCAGCATCCTCTGTTTGCATTCCCATTCATAAAAGTCATCTCTTGCTTGTGCAAAATCAACATGCAAACGGCCTGAGTCCTTTTTGTCCGTGCTGGATCCTAATCTCATTCGGTAACCTTAAAACCGAAAACAAATCCAATGTATTAATACATACAAATTATCACGATCACATTTATATAAAAATATACAACATTAAGACTCTTACCGGCACGTAATATACAATTTGCTTAAGAAGCAACAATCAATGTTCTCACAGGAATTGCTTAGTAAAGCATATAAATGAAGTAACTGGCCCAGCTTATCAGAATGTGGACTTTTTATAATAAGCCTGATGTGTCATACTTTTTGGTTAAGCAAAAAAACACTTAAAAGGATTAACCTGGATAAATTACGTCTATAATGAACATCTTGATTCTTCTGAATATTTGGTTCACAGTTTGCCCAATTACCTTACCTTTGTTAGAAAAATTGCAATGATCCTCTATACTTAATGCACTTTTAACTGAAATTGGGTTTATTTACAATTCATCCCGGTTCTATTATTTTGTTTATTAGGGACTATACTGCTGCTGATCTTACTGTTATGTGCAATAAATCAACCACTTTTTGTTATATTAAAACACTAAATGGTGTTTAAAAGGTTTATTCTACAGGCAGCTAACAGGTTGTTCCCCTGTGCTGTTGATATACATCTTCCTTTGTGCTCAGCCATCCTATTTAAATCCAAAGACTGGCTGAGAATCATCGTGGTTGGAATTTATCAATATCTAATTTTGGGTACAAGCAGTTTAATGTCTACAAATTCATATGGGGGATTTTATTTGTATTCAGCCACCTCTTAACATCTGGGTATATACAAGGTAAATAATGGTTTCTTTTCATTGATGCATTGTATGTACAAAGGGCAAACCAACTAGCTAATCATATCACTCATTCAAGTAACCGTACAGCTGTATATATTTCACAGTATGGCTTCCATATTATGATTTTTTTTGTGATCTTACAGTTATTTGTATGATACATGTGATGTCATTGCTAACAGGTTGTTATAAGAGCAAGGTATATTTACAGGCCGCTCACATAGTTTATTGATTAGAATAAACACTTTCTGCACATATAAGATCAAATTAGGTAGGGATTGACATAAAGACATACATTGACATTCAGTGTTGGCCACCAGGTCTTTCAGTATTGAGACAAATACTAAAATTAGATGTTTTCTTCCTTTCTTTCATGCTTTAAAATTAGAAACTATATATATATACACACACACTATATGGACAAACATATTGGCACACCTGACCATTACACCAACCGGGACATTGTATTCTAAATACATAGACAAATTTATATGTATGGCTAGGTGTTTGATTTTATACACCTGTGTCAACGGGTGTGATTGAAACACCTTTATCCATTTAGTGTGTGTGTGTGTGTGTGTGTGTATATATATATATATATATTACTATACATGGCATTGGAAATAGTATGATCCCATTGGATTTTGCATTTACACACGGGAAGTAAGGGACGATTAGTACCAACATTATGCTACTTTCACAAATTCTCATCTTCTCAAGACATTGTGAACTAAAGAAGCTGACAAATCTAGCAAGCTCCAGGTGTCAGTTTGATGGTAGCTGGCAGATGTAGTAGACCAGTATGTTTAAGGATGATAAGTAGACCAGATGAAACTGGATGCGAACTGATAAAACAAGCCTAGCTTTGCAACAACAACAAAAAATGGACAAATAAATGCAAATTACATTTCATTCATTGTCTCCTTGACAACCACATTATTCCGGTTTAACATAATTATTGCAGCATTTTAGAAAATATTGTTTTTAAAATACATATAAATAAAATATGTTCTTTTTTTTCTTTGCATTAACTATTTGCTGCTCAATAACACCATTATGATCCATGTTGAATGGTCCTACATCAGCCCTACAAATGAACCGTACATATGATTTGATAGAGTGTCCTAATTACTGGCAGCGGCGGTTGAATTTCGATTGATGCCACAGCAGCACTCCATTCCATTGTTTCTCATTCTGAAAGCACAAGAGGAGGAATCCTGAACCTCCTGGCAAAAGGACAACAAGTCTTACTCAAAAACAAGGCAGATAACTCCAGGGTAGACCACAACTTGCAACTCTGCTTAAAACATTAAGCTGTGATTAATGCATAATTGTAAACCAGCCCCCATGACATTGCTATATTAAGGGCATGTGAAATCCCATGTACTTCAGGGCTGGGAAGCCAATGCTAGTAAGCACGTGGATGTAACAATTCCACTTTAATGGCAATGGCTTGCTTTGGGGACATTGATTTGTCCTCTCTATGGCCTTGGGCTTGCGACAAGCAAATTTATTTTTGAGTATCCAGTATTACAATGGTTAGTAACTCCTATAAACATATTACAATTAACATCTGTTTGCAATGTTAAGAACATTATAATAAAAACATATAATTAGAGTTTATAGTTCAGGGCGAACTATGTTTTTTATGTCTCATTACAGTTGACAGCCCATGTTAAAAGTTGTAAACATTTTCTGGTGGTCACATTTATTGACTCATCATACGTTATTTGTTGATGCTTTACCCTTAGTATGTTGGTTCAAGATTAATTTGGGTCACAAACATGACCCGTCACAAGGTTTAAGAATTCTACAGGAAATAAACACTATACTGTATGTTGCTTATCTGCCTTCAAATTATATGTAAATGTTCAGCCATTTATCTAATGTGCTTGTGACAAATGTCATTCGTAACCCAAATATTAATTTTCACCACTAATTACAATGTATTTTTTTTAAAAAATGTTTAGTTAAAAATAGTTAGTACATACAGCATTAGTACATTGGCAATGTTTGTTGAAGAGATCTCAAATAATGTACACATAACCACAAGGTTTGTTTTGGCCACGGCTTGGTCTTTAATCTACTGCCTGTTACATTACATAGAAATTAAAGTCTAAGACCCCAATAATAGTCCCCCACCATCCGTGACTGATTAAAGCTACAGTGCTTTCCAGGATCAAGATTGTGGTACCATGTTTAAAAATAGTCAATCACGTAACTCTGGGTAAGGATTAACTACTTTCTTTACATCAGCTTTGAGAATAATTTAGGGTTATTATATATCTAGAACTGAATTCCCTCCACTCACTTGCTTTCACTTTAAGGTCCCATACAGAGTCACTTTTATAGGACCAGCTGTACTTACTGTCTCTCTGTGAAGAGTATTCTTTCGAACACACTCACACTGAGCAAGAGAATAAAATCAAATGCCATCAACTCTGGTCTCGGGATCTTAAAAAATAAACCTGTCTACATGCATGTTTTCTTATTTCCTGGAAATAATTGATAACGATCACCCCAGAACTGGAGATACATATTTTATGCTACTTTATTCCTTTGTATTACTCTCATAAGGATAAAATACAAGATATTATGTGAGTATGCGGGAGAATTATCAGACTGACCTACATTTTTAGTGACTCATACAGTAGGCTAATCTTTTTTTCTTTAATTATTAAAGCTGGATCCTGTCGGCCTACTACTCCATCAAGCTGTAATACAAGACCTGCAGCAGGTCTCAAGAATGACAACTTTACATAAAACTAGAGAAAACAGTATTCATTTTTAGAAGCGAACACCGCTGGAAGTTCAGAATAGCAACAGGCTAAATCTAGCAGAAATTAAAGGGCAAGACCTACGGAAAAATATTTACCTCCATAATATTAAGTAACATATACAGTAACGCAGGTTTGCATTGTCAAAATCCTGGTTTTATCTAATGTTGTTCCAATAAACTTTATCTGGAAACCTGGAGGCTGGGCAATTAAAAATGAGCCATTCTATTATTTACCACAGATAGTATAGGACAAATAGATAATATGCAATAGCATTCTCCTTTAACTGCTATCACAACAATAAGCTTTCCTCATAAATCTCCAGCTGTACTTATTGAGTAAACTACACACTTTGGGCCTTCAAATTTCTTGGAGATGGACTCTCACTAAGAGTCTAGGACATGCTTCTTGTTCACTATACCTAGAAGGATACTAACCACGGTTCACAGCACCCATGAAGACCAAAATGTATGCCAGGAGTTGTTGGATCTGGTGTGTCTCAGATCATGTGTGAGTGAGCTTAGTCCGATATGCTTATGGGAGCTTCTAATGAGTTAAGATTTAATCATCTCCAGAGCAAAGTCTGTTTTCAAATAATCACGCACTCTTTTGGAACTTTGGCTTTACTATATTGAAGTGATATCACTTCAATAATCAATTAGTTATTTCAAAAAGGTTATACTGTGTGACCTAACTCCATAACAGGGATAGCACTGAACCATTTAGGTTTCTTGAGGACTAGGAACCTCTAGTCAGTTGTCTGTCAAACTCTATCAAACCAAGAATCAAAGGCAATCGTGCAATTTGGTGCATCTTTTCGTGAGTCTTTTTAAAGTTCTTTCATTCACAAATATGGACTGTTCAAAAATAAAGATGGATAATGAATGACTTGTTTTATTTTTGCGACCATGTCTTTCCAGAATATATTTATAGCATCTGAAACCGCCGAACCTATGCAAACACACATGGACATGTACCCTGCACTATGATTTCCTTCTTTGTGGTATAGAACTTGCCTGTTTCCTTGCTAATATTATCTACAATCTTATTTTAGTTATATGTACACTAGAAGCCAACTAAATATTGATTTACCTAATTATATTTAAAAAAGAACTAGTCCAATGCCATTTAAATTTCTTCATCCTTCAAATGGCATTCCCCTTTCTTCCAAACCCCTTTATTTTAGTGACAATTTTCATACTTACTAATACAACTTTCTAATATCAGAAAAGAAAATGTAAGAGAAATGTATGTAAAATGGTTGAGCTGTACTGGTTCTAGGGAAAATAATGCCTTTTAGGAAGCCGTTTAGGAAGCCAACACAGAAAGGTGTCATACAAACTTTGAAACCTTAAAGGTCCCTTTTGCAGATGTACTTTATAACCATCATTTTAACCAGGGCTCGACAAATCCCAGGCACCAGGTCGCCATGGCGACTGAGCATTTTGACCTGGCGCCTAGGTGTTTGTTAGCCTGTTAAATCCCTAAAAAATGCCCCCACGTCGCCACAATCGTGGTGATCGCGGGGGCGCTGCTGCTGCCTGCCCATGAGTGGGCAATCAGCATAGGCACCCCGAGCCTGAGATCACTCCCACGGAGTGATTCTGTAGGCTGAAACGCGATTGCAGGAAACTTTTCGCTTTTTCAGCTGCCACAGACAGATTCAGGGAAGGGGGTTGAGTGTTGATTGGGTCCCCACACTTCTGACACAACATCATCCCCCTGCTGCCTGATCGCTCCATGAGAGCGACAGTGCAGCGTTAACCCCTTCAATGCTGCAATCGCGGCATTTTAGGGGTTAATTAAAAAAAAAAAACACAAAACAGCACTGACCTGAAAGTCCAGGGTGCTTCCAGGTCAAATGCTGTGAGTTTAGTAAGTGGGCTGATCCTGGCGCCTAGATTCACAACAAATTTGTCAAGCCCTGGCTTTAACCATTAGATTTATCAGGCGTAATAAATTCACTTAACCTGTTACAACACATATAAACATCCAGCTTCATTGTAGATAAAAAGGAATTTAAAAAAAAGGAATAAATAATTGAAGCCAGCTTCTTCACTTTTTCATAAAAAGTATTTCACATTAAATATCTTAATATAACCTGCATTTCTATTAAATTAAACAGCATCTACTCAATCAAATCATAAAACAATACTTATACAGGTTATCTGCAAACTTGGGCATAACTGGGAGGACGATTTTGACACACAAATGAATAAAATCTCAAACTTGTTGAACATCTAGACGCATCAGCACATATTTTATTTATACCAATAAAATATTTGTACCAAGACCCCAAAATTGTTGAATAAATCATGCAATATGTGTTGTTGTTCATCTGGGGTAAAACCCTATAATTTAAAGACAGTGTACTTTCTTTTTCACATGACTGTATGTCACACCTAACCAAAGTTACATTTGTAAAATACCAGCCACCGTCTGAAGGGCAGTTTTTGTAACTTCTGCTGAAGAAAGTGTGCAGTATTTTTAAATCTGTTTGGATTGTTCACAGAGGGTGATCTGCATCAGGCCCATTGGCCTTGAATTAGACAGACACGATTTAGGTGAAATTTGAATCAAGGTCATTATAATGAAACTATGAGACTTCAAAAGTATAGCACATGGCAAATTACTAAAATTAGAGATGTACCATACCAGAGAGGTAAATAGCTTTATCAACCATGAACTCTTCTGCAAATCGAATGTGACAGAAATTCTTCTTGCTTTTGCGAATTGCTGTAATATCTCCGCATTGCTCAAAGACCTCTTGAATAATCTCGTCTGTTGCATTTTCGGGTAATCCGCCAACAAATACAGTTTTACAGCCTGGAGGTCGCTCTCTTGTAGACGGTGGCGGTAAATCTAAATGGAGACAAAATTCAGGATATTAACATTAGGTATTTTTTTCTGTATTATAAATGCAACACATTAAAATGTTATCATTACATTCCACCACTTTCAAAAAAGCAAAAGACTAAAATGAAATAAATATACTACCTGAAGCAGTTCTGCTCTCTTATTTAAATGGTTTGCACAGCAACTCACTATGGAACATTACAAAATCATAATCTCGGCTTTCTTTGAACGGAAAACTATAGGTAAACGTCACAGTTTTATATAAAATGCATTTTAGAGCCACTTGGACATCAACAGACGTAGACAGGGCATACAAAATAACTTTGTATACCGTGCGTATTAGTATGTAATTATGTGTGTAACATAGAAATTAATAAACCAGGAGGTATAAACAGAGAACTCTAAAGAAGGATATGTATAGTCTACAGCAGCTGCTTGTTAGAATTTCCCCATTAATAAGTGTATAGTTACCAACTGTCTCAATTTTTTGGTAGATGTCCCGAAACTTCTGTCTCCTGAACCTCTAATTAAAAAAAGGCAACATATTTTTTCAAAAATATTTTGGTTAAAATGCCATAAAGGATGTTTAGTGTAAATGGTGCCATGTACTGTATCCATGGTCTGCGATAAAACATTGACAACTACCGAAAGCAAAACAGAAATTTGTCTTCCCAGGTATGAAAACCTTCACATATACCATAAGTATTTTTGGAAGTCACAAAAATGTTCTGTTGTGTAACGACAGGTTGTATTTTCATTTTCAGCTTAAACCTAGTAGCCGTCACCATTTTAATACTTGCTTTTGTGATTACTGATTATGCTAGCTTACTAAAGGAACGCAGTCATTTGTTTCATTGCTGGATGCTAATACTCATTTCACATATTCTGTTACGTTCATTGGTTGAGAATTGTTTTCTCTTAATGATCCACGAATTCAGGCAAAAACACTGCTGTAATGGCCTGACCTAATTGTTAACAAGACAGAAAATGTGGGTAAAGCCTCAACCTCAAATTGATGAGGACAAATATTTGCCATATGACCTACTACATGTTCGATCGTAACTGAATAAAATAATAAAGGGCACACACCGGTAGAACAGTCTCCCTTTTTTTTCGACTGTACTGAAATACATCAAAGGAGAAAAAATAAACAAATAAATAAATACAGCCGGAAAAAAACACAACGCGCTGACATCATGATGAAAAACTCGCTGGTTATCTACTCTGTCTTGTTCCAGATAAAACAACAGCATGCCAGAACAGAGGAAGCATAACCTAACAGCATGCATGTTCTTGTTTGGCTGTGAAGCACAAAGCATGCTCGGTTATTTACATTTAAATGAAAGGCCGATTAAAAATATAAGAAAAAACTTGTTAAGTGTAATGGAATTCAGAGCATCAGAGGTTGTTAGACTTTCTCTCAAGATCTCTGGATATAATTTGGTAGAAAAATGTATCACTTCACACCAAGTCATTATATATATATGGTATTAGCATTCAGAAATAAAATAGATAAAATTCATCAGATGTTTTGTATTCAGAGATGGATGATGCTCCAGCATTAATTAAAGAACAGGGCTATTTAACAGTGGCATGTGAATTACCGATGCGGCAAGAAGACTACGGGTAATTGTGTACATACTCTACACCAAGGTTATTCTGAAACGTGTTAAACAATGAACGCGGGGCGCGTTTTACAAAACATTTTGGCGTTAAGGTTTCGATGTAAAAAATACCTTCCATTAAAATCCATGTGCTATTAAAGTCTTTGATGCTGTTACAAGTTTAGGATGGGAAAATAGCTACAGTAAAAGTTAACACCCTGTGGGAACCAAGAGAAAAATATGGTTTTTGTTTTGTAACTCTCTGTGATCCTGCACGGATGCTGGTTGGCATGAGAAAGACCAAGCTATGTTAATTTGTTGCAATAAAAATAATTGTGGGCCAATATGCTAGGTTCCAGGTAGGCCAAGTACGGTGGTTTGCGTAAAGTAACAGTAAAAATTGTATTTTTTGTATTTGATATTTTGGTTCATAAAGGAATGACATTTGGACCAGTACCCTGCACCTCTGCTATTACTGATAACACATATCAGCCTTGGTCTTGCTTGGTGTACCAATGACACAAAAGGTCACAGCAGGTTTTCAATCACAGCTACTAAGAGTGAGTGCGCTGGGACGTCTGCGTGGATGCATACACAGAGATCTGGTGCTGAGGAGTGTCTGCTGGCAGATTATATGTGTGATCAAGTAATGTTTTTTACTCTAGCACTGCTTAACATTTACTGAAGAGTGATTTGTAAAGCAGATTAAGTTTGCTTCTCTCAACTGGGGGTAATTTTTTTTTATAATCTCATTTATTGTATCTCCAAATATTTAAATGTTGCTTTTACTTAGGCCAGTCCTCTGATATTCAATGTCTCCTTTTTCAAACGTTTTTAATTTGTGCCTTATTGGGCTTCATGTCAACCAAAACAGGTCAAGGCTCTTCCCAAAAAGCCTTGTCTCATTCACTATTTCCCTAGGTATTACTGTTGTGTTTTATATGGGCACATGCTTTAGCCTAAATCTAAAACCCAAGAAGGGGTGGTCCCCAAGATTATTTACAAAATGTCCATCTCAATTACTGCTTGTATAAATTGTTTTGTTTCTTGCTTATACTAGGTACAAATAAAAGAGGATTGCTGTGGTCCCTCATGCAGAAGGGGCTTGCCATGCATTGTGGGTTTGATATGCCAATGGAGAGGTCATGCTCCTCCCGAGCAAGCACCTTCCTATAGGCCAGGCAGAAAGCGGTAGTCTCCATATTCCTTTCCAAAGTCTATATTTCCAGCTTAAATGTGTTTGCTGTCAGGGATCCCTCATAGTGAGACACAGTTTGATTATCCAGTTGCAGGAAACTTGCACCCTTGCAAACCCACAACCTGGTAACAGGTAAGGAATCAGCTCAACAGGCAAAGTAACCTGAGCCAGGAACACAGACGAGAGAAAGCCTAACAACCTGTAGACAAACTCAGGTCATCATACTTGGTTGCTGCTGAAGGAAGTAGCCGGAGTATAGTTAGCAATACAGGTCAGATGTTGGCAAGGGCTCCAGGTAACAAATGGACTCCAGGTAACAAATGGAAGTGTTTTACTGACACCGATTGGTTGCCTAAAGAACGGACTGGATTGCAGAGGTGGCAATTTGTCGCAGCTCTGGACTTGCAGCTTATCATAAAGTTAGGTGCCTTTATTTTTAACAGGCTGAAGAATGCATATTCAAATTCTTACATATTACCTTTATATGCATTCATCGTTGGTGAGGCAACATGGAACAATAGAGTGTCCATTTAAGAGGATACTACAGTTTCTTGTTCACTTAAGAAATCAATAGAATGTTTTATATTTACTGATTAATAGTACCCATGTTTTACAAGAAATATTAAAGTTGTACTTGACAGACTATCTTTTAAAATAGGAATCTGTGTACTGAATCTTTTATTGTGTTCTTAAAATAAACATGCACAGGTACCACAGTGTCATCAATTTTCCTTTACAACTTCAAATAAAGGCTTCACACTCATTAAAACACACAATACAAAAAGGATGTCTTTCAATAATCAAGTACTAAAGCTTATTAAGAGGTAATATTTCATACCACGGTAGTTTCTTGGTAGGGATAATTATTCTAAAACCTCATGTAAATATTGTAGGTTTCTGAACTGGTTCCTCTTTGACTGCACATCTTAGCGATATAAAAATATTATTATTAAATAAGCTTCATGTTCAACAGTATTTAATATTTGCCATATGAGTGCTATCTCCTGTGTTGCCAAACTATACACCGCCGATTTAATGTATTCTAATTCTGTAATGCTACAGAATCTGTGGTGCTCTATAAATAAAGTTAATGTAATAAGTATGCCTGCAGGGATCAAACTAGTGTATGTGTATGGATCCATCGGCCATTTGCCTGGTTTGGGTATTTGCCTGGTTTGTCAGGTGGCCAGTCTGTGCCTGCCGGAAGTAGATCCTTTATGAAGCAAAGCGTATTAGATAAAATATCCAAAGTCAGTGTTTCATTGAAAGACAGCTACAACAATTACTATCAATTTACATAGAGCTGTAGTTTTACTATACCTGCTTTCCCATTTACAAAAATGGTCAGTGACAGATGACATTCTAAACACAACATTCTAAACACTTGGGTCAGGCATAAAAAGTTTAAACAAAGCTTTTTTGTGTTATGCATACTTTCAATGTTCTGACCAAATCAGATGCCTCATTAATGGTGTCTTAAAATTTCTTGAGAGTCTCATTGGCATACCTGGGAAGTTCTGGGCTCCGGCTACCCGGAGCCTTCCCTTTGCGGGACGTGGTCAGGACTGCCCACTGATGTCAGTGGGTGGTCCTGTGACCCTGGTGGGCGTTCCCCCTGACATCAGTGAGCGGTCCCGCTGCCGCCCGTGGGAGGTCCAGCCCGACATCGGGTTGTTCCCGCCGACGTCAGGGGCGTTTCCACCGATGTCAGTGGGAAACTTCCCCTTTTAAATGTTAAATGGGAGGGGAAGGTGGCGTGTCAAGACCCGGAGGATTCGGGTCTTGACCCAGGGAAGCGGTGATTCCCCTGACAATCTCCGGGCAAACCCAGAGAGTTCCCAGGTATTCTCATTGGGTTAAAATGCAAAGCAGTCTCACGGATTGGGCTTCTTGGTTAGCAATATAACCATGAAAAATTATAAAGGACTTACCAAACTTAGGGTGCTTTAACGCACTGGCGCGCTAAGCAGTATATGGCCATAAAGCCTTAGGTGTTTTTTAATGGAATTCATTGGGCATGCGCTGAGTTCTTGCTTTGTTTTATGTACTTATTGGTCATTATTATTCTATCAGCAGCCCAGGAATCTGAATTTTTATTGCACAATCCTCTATCTTTGTATATTTTTTGTGCAATGCATAAAAGGGTTAAACATTTTACAAATGTGTAAACTTGATTAATTTGAATAGGGTTTAAATCAGCCTGGAAAAATGAAATGCCGCACCAATGAATACTAAAGTGGAAGCATGCAGTAGGATCCGGGGGGAGAGTCTGCTGGATCAGCCAGACTGTGACGGATGGAGTCGGCTGGCAGGACAGCATATCATGCATCCAGTGCCAGGTACAGCGCAAGACAATGAAGGAGTGAAATCATTTTATCTCACTGTGCCCTGGGGAAAAAATAGATTCTGAGCTCTTAGGACAGGATTCATTGCACATGCATTTTTTCATTCTGTCAGGAAACATACAGGGAAAGTTTACTGGGGAGGATAAAATAAGTTATAAATTTTTGCTCCCTCCATTTATAACCAGTATGCTGCCTTTCAATAAGGATCTCAGGCACGTGGGCAGTAGGATGAGTAAATGAACATTTATTTAAAAAAAACACCTTGATCACTAGAACCCTCAGGGGCATATCAAGAGTTTTAGGGGTATAAGTGAAACCACACCACAAATGATGAAAAGGATAATCAAGGTTGTCTTTTAATGAGACCATGGATCCATGCCTAGGGGCTTGTCACGTTTCTGTGCTGACTACTTTTGTGGCCATGTCTCCTTTTTCAGAGCTCTGTTTCTTTCCTGTCCTTGTTAGGTATGGAGACATTGACAGAAAGTCTGAGAAATGATGGAGTGAGTGACTAAGTTTCACATACAAAAGGAGGTAATTTTGCCTTTAATGATGCATAGTTACATCTCTAAATGCCTTCATATAGGTTTCAATATGTAGGATCAGCTCAGTCCTTCTTGTAGGTGGAACTCACTGGGGTTGGTCTTTCAAATTGTCTAGTTAGTCAGTGAACTCACCTGCAAACTAATGGTTCTGCAATTAATACACACATCTCTGCGGCCCATTAAGAGTAGCTTTTCGGCAAACCCCAAACTTTGACCATTTAAACGTCAATTTGAAATGATTTTGACTACCAAATTTGTCGTTGTTAGCACCCATTGTATTGCCATAAGGCAGTCCTAACATTGTGTTTCAACAGCAGCTATACCACATGTACCGTTTTCAAGGCTAGTACCACTCGTACAGTTTAGTTTTTAAAGAATGCTCACTTGGATTAGGAGGAAAAAGAGTGCAGCTTTTGCAGTGAATGATTTCCTTGACAATGGGTAAAGGAGGTGGAGGTAATAAACCCATGCTGGCCATCATTGGATTGATTGGCGTTATTCCAGTCATCATGCTCAAGTTTGGATCAAAGCCCGGTACACAAATGGAATCTGTGAAGATATAAACAGAAAACATACATTACAATATAAAACTATATGTTATATACAAAGCAGAAAAGGAAGAGAGTCATTAGACTACCTCGCCACAGAACATTACATACACCAGGGGGTAAACCACAGATTTCACTGCTTGACATATATCATGTAAGTAATGGGATGATAACAGATCAGGAACATTACAGGCAAAGAAAACCAAGCGAACACTGTGTAATTAAAACTTAAAAGAAAGCAAATAGGAAGAGTATCTTCTTCTGCTAAACACCAGTTGTTTAAATTGGCAAATTCCTCCAAGGCAGGTAATGTCACACTGATCAGGAATCTCAGAATGTCTTCTACAGAGAGAGAGAGAGAGAAGCAGGGCTTCATTACCCCCAATGCCCTTCACACACCAATTAGTCTCTGCCTTGGGGCGTCTGGTTACAGAACAATCAAGACCCAGGGGAGCAATTTAGTTAACCCCATGACTGACATGTAGGTCAAGAATATGCTAAAATAGGTATTGCCATTTTTCCATAGGTAAAAAAAATACACAAATTGGTATTTGTGTGAATGTTGTTTATTTTTTTTGACAGCGGAAATATCTTGATTTCAAATATGTGTTCTCTAAATATCTTGTTCTCTGGCTGGTGTTTATATGGAACTGTGTTCTGTCTTAATTATACATATTATATTCAATTTAAAATGATCAGAGAGTAAATTTTGCATATTGGTTAAAAAAAAACACAACATTACTTAGCAACTGCCTATCTTCTGGAGGGCGAACAAAGAATAGTATATATGACCACAAGCATGTGGAGATCCCTCCTAAATTATTAGAGTTTAGGTGTTCCAGCCAGATGTATTGCTAACAGGTATATAAAACCAAGCACAATGACAGCCATCTCCATAGACAAACGCTGGCTGTACGATTAGTTTTACTGAAGAGAACGATGAGGATGCCACCTTTGGTTGTGAAATTTTGTGCCCTGCTAGATCTGCCCCGGTCCACTGGGGTCCAGTGCTATTATTGTGAAGAAGCAACCATTTCAGAGATCCTGGTAGTCTATGCGTGTGTGGGAGAACGGTGCCGGGGTCCATTCATTTCCCGCAGGAGGATCACGTCTGAACCAATCGGCAAAGACAAGAAGAAAGAACTAAAACTACGCAATCTGAAAGTGTCGATCCAATGCTTGCAAGCGTTTAGAACACACACAGAAAAACAAGATCAATTGCTTGACGCATTTTGCACTTCTATGCTTAGTCATATATTTTTGAATCATTGTAGTTCCACCAAGATGCCAATTGTTTTTTGAGGTCTATGTTTTATTTTCCCTACAATCTTATATTTGTGATTGGTGTACAAATGTGTGAATATGGGTAATTATGTTCAGTTTTGAGAGCTCCTTTTTTATGCATGTGCATAATAGGAGGAATATATTAAACACCCATGGATGCACACATTTTCATGTACAGACCTAGTTTTTGCTTAAAAAACATATAAATTTGCAATATTTTGCCCATTTAGTGCAAAAAATTAACACCAGTGTCCATGATATAGCTTGTGGAAGTCAGAGGTGCCTATAGGGCACTTAAAGAAACACCACCTTAAAGCTTGTAATTCCTTTCCTTCTGTGAAAATATGCAATGCCCTAATCCTACTTGAAAGGGAGAGCAGCAAACTTTATGTTTGAGATGATGTAGGCTTTTATTAGGGTTGACAATATCCCAGCATGCATGCAACAAATTTCAGAAGTTCATTTGAGGCGTAGACAGCCCTTTGACTATCGTCAGCCATAACTAACAGAAAAGGAGTGCTATTAAAATTGAGCTTATTCTCAAAAGTTGAGCCCAAGGGAAAGATAGCACACTTGTGGTGATAATGAGGTTCTCCGGGTTGCACAACTTGTAAGGAGGGTACTTTTTTCCCCCATTTTTCATTGACCTCAGCAGAATCCCAGAGGTAGTTCCGGAGTGAACCCAGGTGTGATTATAAGCATAGTATTACTTTGGTCTAATGGAGTTTAGCAAACAAGACAATAAGAGGTTTATTTCCAAATGTCTGAATATTTGCCCCCAGAGTTGACCAACTTGCAAAAGCTCCCAATCAGTTTCACAGGCAATTTTCTCCTCAGAGAGAAAAGCCAAGAAAAGCATCCATGTTGCATTGTTTGAAAAAGCAAAAAGTTGTACCTTGACAAATACGTGTGGTGAAAGGTGGAGCGATATAACACATACCAGTAAGCATCTTATTTTAATTTGCAACAGCCAAATCCCAAACATAAAGGAGAATTCCCCGCAGTGGGGCAGTGCAATATAAAGATTCTGAGCCATGAACAGTCGTGGTTCTTGGCCTGCCACTTCTGGTATAATCATATGAGACACCTGTAAAAGCAATAGGCCAAATTTGTGCTATTGCCCTTCTGACTGCAGGTCCTCGGTAATATTATTTTGTGCTGTTAAAAATATATCAGTTATATTAAAAAAAATACATAATCTAATGCCATTATTCTGGAGGCCACTGCTGAGGGCATGAGGTTTCCAACTACTTGTGACCAACATTCCCGTAACTTCCAAGTGTTTGGTACGTAAATCCTTATATCTCTCATTGGTTCTAAGTAAGCTTATAATATCTGCTGTAGGGCTGTAGAACAAGTGTGTGCATCACAATGTTCTACAGCCCTACGAATTACAATAATGAGTGCAGGAACAAAAAGGTTGTTCGTAAATTAAAGCACATATGAGAAAATGTCAAAATGTCACAAAGTGTTTGTAAAACCCTGTCCGTGGCATGCCTCCAACTGCACTCCCTACAACAGAGGTACTTTTTGGGTTATTTCAAATATGAGGAGATACATGTTACAAGTGGCAGAGGTATCACTGTGCAGACATGTAGTTATATGATAGGAAAGGTGCCGACACAAGTGCATGTAACAAACCTTGTAGAAGTCATGGGTCTTTCAAGATAATGAGGCCCTTGGCAAGCCAAGGACAGCGGGGCCTCTCAGGAATGCTGAGATCTGTGCCTAAATTTGGCACATCTATTAATCAATTTCTCACCCTTAGATAATTAAAATATGCATTATTGTTCCAACTTGTACTATTGTATAAGGGTAAATGCTACCAGTAGCTTAAAATGTCACATAAAAAGGCCTTCCCCTAAAACAAAGGTGATTTTCTATAGTCATTTGTATTAAGTATGTTAATGATGAGGAATAAATATCCAATTCCTCAGTACAAGAAGGTAAGCTAGAAAACCGATCCCCTAGTAAACAAGGTTATATTTTTTATATTCTAATATACTGTATTATTCCTTTTTCTTTTTAGATAAACCTATGTAAATCAACCAAAGTTTCAGACAAAGAATAAATATGAACTTTTTTCCAGTACAAGGAATTACAAAAAAAGACAACCCTCAACTAGAACAAATAAAACACCTTCAGTGGAACGTGGCCCTTTATATTAAACGGCATGCTGCATCTACTGGCTTGTAGCCAGTACTCGAATAGTCCCCGTAATGAAATAATGCTACACATCTACACAAACACATTGCATTTTCCACTGTTTCAATGTTTGTGCTGTCCTCTGTCCTCTGTTTACAGTATTCCGCAGGCACTGCTTTGCTGTTGCTTTAATTTTGTGTCCGTTCCACGTACAGCCCAGTCTTATTGCCATAAATGTGCAGTGAACTATAAACTAGCAATTCCCCCGTAAATAGGTTAGGCTAACAGATTAGTTCAAATCAGGAAGCACGCCGTGCTTTTTTACCTATCCACAGCTCCTCCAGTCTTTTCGATACTAAATAAAATTCTCTTTCCTTTTGAGATTCAAAGACTTGTATGTATAATACAACACATATCATGGTAAACCAGCCCATTTTCTATACATTTTGTATTAAAATAACGGCACTATAGGTATTTGGAACATTTGACAACTGCTGTGGACTTTCACTCATACCTCCCAAGTGCTCCTGTTTAGGAGAGACAATCTGAGCTACACCTAGGAGCTCAGAATTTTTAGAAACAGCAGAAAATGCGCTAAATTTTGTAAAAAAAAATGCCCAAGCGATTAATAAAGCTTCATTACATTTGCTGCCAAAGCACCCTGAAGATGAACTCTGCCCAAACCCATTCGGGTTAAAAACCTGCTGTCCATATACTCTGCTCCACTTGTCAGTCCAATCAGTTTTTATTCCCCTACGCTCCAGGATTGGAAGCAGACAGCTGCATTCAATCATGACACATTCAGTTAATTATGTGCATTTCCCCAAAGAGGGCCGCTGTCCCCTGCCATGCCTTTACTGCGCCTGCCAGGACATTGAACTGGAAGCTCCGCAGCCCTGTATTAATGCATTCAGCTCTGCCAGTGCTCCAAATGATTATTCCTCCATTATCGCCTTTATTTTCCAGCTGGCCTATGTCTAGGCCAGGAATGTTTCTATTTCCCTCATACTAATATATTGATCATTCCGTCAATTTCTGTCCAGTTCTGCACCCCCTGGGCTCTTATTACGAGCATATATGTTTATATTAGACTCTCTCCCACACGGCATCATCAGCGCTTACAAATAAAAAACATTTTTACTGAATGTCTTCATGGTGCATGTAATTTATTCACAAGTACAATATGCATGTTTAAAACATCATTTTCTTTAATATTTAATATGCCTTTTTTTCCTTTTTGCAATTTCTTAATATTTTGCTGCTGCAGTTTATGTATAGAACTGAGTACTGAGTTAACTTACCCATGGCTTGGTAAACTGGCACTAAAATGGCTGCACCTTCCTGAATGGCTATTACCATCCAGCAATTGTAAAAGAAGATTGCGATTGAGGTTTAGTTAGTATAGGTTGTTTAGTTACATGGTTTTACATTTCTGTCTAATTTTCCTCCTCCCTTTGCTGCCTCTACTGAAACCAGGAAGCATTAGTATGTAAATGTCTTGGACATGCCCAGTAGCGCTCCCATTAAAGACGCTGAAGCAGCAGCCAATCACACGTAAGCTAGCAAAATCAGTGTTCAGATACCTTAGACAGGATTGGCTGCTGCTACCCCCTTTTGATTAGAATGGGAGTTCTATGGATAATGTGCAATAAGTGTACTGAGGAATGCTCCCTGCCTTCAGTAGAACCAAACAGGAAAGGAGGACATTAAAAGTCCCCCATTCTAAAACAAATAAGTTAAGGATGTCTGCACCAATCTGTATGCATTCAAATTCACTGGAGTCCATTCAAAATGGGCTTTAATATGAATTCAACATGCAAATAGGGTTGGCGTGCTCCTTTAATGCCTCAGGTGTTCTGCACATCCCCAGTGTCCCTTCTGAAGAGAGATATTGCCTCTTTGGGACCCAAATCTCTTTGGCCATCTTGTAGAATGCTTGCTGTGTATGAGTGCATCACAATATCCTACACCCTCTGAAGTAATAATAATGTGTACAGAATGCAGGTATATTAGTAACTATTGATAGATCACAAACTTTCATTAAAAATTATTAATAAAGTCCCGCCCTCTTACCAAATCCCTAACCAGACCGTTTAACATAAGCGCCTCCTTTTGGCCATTTCAAATGCAGAGCGCTATTGGCGCTCCAAACACTCCTAACTTCATACTGAGACCCGCAATAACTTTCTCTTCATTTTGACACGACATATGCAGTGTACATATGTTCCTACCGAGCAACACTAACTTGGACCCTGGGTGCTGTGTTCCATGCACGGTCATGCAGTTCTTCCATCAATGTTAAATCATTGTTGCTATTCAATCTCTTGAGCCCAAACATCTCGATCCTGAACCAAAGACTCTGAATTCCCATGTAATTACATAGACTGGTTCATGCTAACTTCTCAGCCATCCTATACATTACATAGCCAAGCTCTCATTACCCTGAGACATTACATTCACATGAAATTCAAGGCTGGTGCATCCCTTTCCTAAAGCTAATTTCTGGCCTGTTCTTCTGACCAGTCCAGCCTCTATAGAACACCCCATTTGCACTTGCCCATTTCCCCTTAAACAGAAGTGTGTCCCGCAGCATCAGCCGGAATCCCCATCGACGCCAGTGGAACTTCCTGCTTGTGTCCCACAACCTGTGTCTTATTATATATGGGAGTAAGTATATGGGATTATTATATATGGGAGTAAGTATATGGGATTATTATATATGGGAGTAATAAGATATACTTATCATATAGCAGGCACAGGAGACAGTAGTGATAGAGGGACTCTGATTTGTGCTAACATATTTAATGCACAAATACATGTAGATCCGTGGCTCTACAAGCGTAGAAAGATTACTGAGTACAAGTAAGCCAAGTGTGACTTCAGTTGATAAAGATGGATGCTCTTCAGGCTGGTGCTTACCAGCCTCTAATACTGTAAAATAGACCTGCCGGAGAAAGGAAATGCCATCTTACATGCATGCTCTAGTTCTGATCAATTCCAGCTACTCCGATCACTTCCAATAAGCCAGATTTTGACTTATCCCAACAATCTGTTTTTTTGGTACATATTGGATAAGTGCAATTACGGGGTATCTTACTTAAATTATCCTTGCACCTGCTCAATGTATGCTCTGTATTGTCTAGATTTTACATCATTAAATGTTACAGAACTGGTTGCCCCTTGAATAAAAATGTTCAGGACGGGTGAAGTACATTGTAATATTTATTACTGTTTTACCTCATTTTGTGAAGATTCAGAGGGAAAATGTATTTTTCAAATTTTCACTAGTTTTTACTAAATTTCTCATTCTAAATTTTCAGCTAATCATCTAACTCTGGTATCAAAAGAAAGCTCTATCTCTCCTTGAGATAACAATATATAGTTTACCTGGGTACACCATTCACAGGAAAAGAGAATCATCGCTGAACCGACATACCGTAAAAATTGCAAAATTGCTCCGGGACTTGAAATACCAAGAACCCCTGGGACTGAAGGTGTTAATATGTTTGTACCACGTGTTTTATCACGTGTTATTCAGTATTTATGTTAATTCAATAAAGTATTGATTACTTTTCGTGTCATGGTACGGAAGGCGAAGCTGACTGCACCATGGCCAAAATTTTATCCAAAGCGGACTTTAACCCCTAAAGGACCGGGCTCATTTTTCATTTGTACCCTGTGGGACCGAGGCTGTTTTGACACTTTTGTGGTGCTTGTATTCATGTGTAATTTTCTCCTCACCCATTTAGTGTACCCACATAAGTTATATATTGTTTTTTTTCAGGACAAGATGGGCTTTCTTCAGATACCATTATTTTGATCGTATCATCTTATTTACTATAAAAAAATTAATAAAAACATGGTGAAAAATTGAAAAAAAACACATTTTATGACTTTTATTTGAAAAATCTTTTACTCACCTAAAAAAGCAATTAAAAAAACTAGCTAAATAGATTCTACTACTTGTCCTGAGTTTACAGATACCCAATGTTTTTATGTTTTTTTGCTGTTTTTTGTACGTTATAGGGCAATAAGTACAAGCAGCGTTTTATGATTTCCAAATCTTTTTTAACAAATCTGGTCAGTCTGCCTCCATCTCCTCTTTGGAACATCTTTGAAGCTGGTTAACTCAATTTAACCCATTCAAACCATATATTTTTGAAAACTAGACACCCCAGGGTATTCCAAATGCTGTTATTTTAACCCTTTCCATGCACCACTTATACAACTATACTTTGTCAAACTTTGTAATAGTAATTTTTTTTATTTTTTTTTCCACACAAATTGTACTTTAGTTATAGATATACAGGTTCTGGTATATGTCACTATCAAACAACACCCCAATATATGTTCAGGAACATCTCCTGAGTACAGCGATACCCCACATGCATGGGTTTGTCAGATTGTTTGGCTGGTAAAAGGCTACTTTTGGGGCATGCGTAATTCAGGTGGTCATTTGGTCATTCTGCCTCCATCTCCTCTTTGGAATATCTTTGAAGCCGGTTAACTCAATTTAACCCATTCAAATCATATATTATTGAAAACTAGACACCCCAGGATATTCCAAATGCTGTTATTTTAACCCTTTCCATGCACCAATTATAGAACTACACTTACTCAAACTTTGTAATAGTAATTTTTTTCACACAAATTGCACTTTAGTTATAGATATACAGGTCCTGGTATATGTCACTGTCAAACAACACCCCAATGTGTGTTCAGGAACATCTCCTGAGTGCAGTGATACCCCACATGCATGGGTTTGTGGTCAGTCTGTACCTATGCCCTATCTTTGAGCTAGGCCACTCCAATTTACCCCATCAGCCATATATTAGACACCCCTTGGGTATTTGAAGTGCTTTTATTTTAACTCTCTGTTGAGATTTTTGAGAAATTTTAGCACTTGCTCAAAATAATAAACTTTATTTTTTTATTTTATTTTAATAATTTTTTTTTTTACACATTTTGCAGGTACTTGATGGTTCATCTAGTGACATCACTGCATAATTATTTTTAAATGTTAGCACATTTTTTTTTTATATTTCACTATGTGATTAGAAAGCTGGGCTCCATTGACTTGCATGGTTGAATGCAGTACCTGTATTCAACCAGCAAGTGGAGCCAGAGTTCTCTAGAGGGTCTGGAGACCATCTAGCGAACTCTCATCTTTATTGTTTTATTTGCCGAGCCGCCGCCATCTTGCGGATGGCGAAGAACACCGGCAGCTGCGGCTGTGACCGCTCTCCGGTCACAGCCCACCTAGAGCTAAGTGTTTGGTGTTGCTGGATGCCTCCTGATCGAGGCATTCCAGCGACACCATTTAAGTTTAGGAGGCGATCGTTGATCGCCTCCTAAACGCTTTTAAAACGGGCGTCCGCCGCCATACAATGTATGGCGGCTGTTGACGCCCCGGGGAGGGGCCAGACATGGCCCCCGATGCCGATCTCGGCCTTGCTGCAATGCCTCGACATCGAGGCGTTGCAGCAAGGCCGTTTAAGCGAAGAAAGTGATCCTTGATCACTTTCTAAGCTTATTTAATTTTTTGACGGTTCAGGACCGTCAAAGGTCATTTAGTGACCTTCTTGTTATGACGGTCCTGAACCGGCAAAGGTCGCGAAGGGGTTAATAAACAATACATTATAAATATTATTGTGTTTGTACGTGTTTCTTGGGACCGGGAGGGCGGCGACAAAAAAATAAAATTCTAAGCTACATGTTGGCTAAACAAACTCCTTTTGGGTTAAAGGTAGGATTCATACTGGGTCATCAAGCAGCAAATGTTAAAAGGAGTTAATCTCATCCATAAAAAATGATTAAGAGAAAACACCTTTGCCATCCGTATCTGAGAATATATGTATGCCGTACTTAATTCATTCTTCTGCAAATGTCATGAAAATTTTCCATAAGTTTAAAAGTCAAGATAGCAGGTGTTTTGTCAGGTGGCATATAGCTTCTAAAGGGCACTTGACGGGGCTGTCCATTACGTCTGCCTCCCTTTGCAATATGTGTGTGAAACTACTAATTCACATAAATTAAACAATGCTAGCAAGTAGGATCACTACTATTTAAAAGAAATTTCTGCCCATTTCTCCTATTTTGCTTAATTACTACTGATTTATAATATCACATATGATTACATATTGGGTCTTACAGCAGGGAAAGATAAAATGGAAGAAAAAGGTATTATTAGCTTATGGTTACACACTTACATCCTGTGTATTTGTTTGATCTGCTGACCCCACCAGCTAGGGTGACCACATCAGCCACGTTTTCCAGGACACACACAATTTTTACATAATGCTTACCAGCCCAGATAAAATGCTACCCTGCAGTATGGGGGATGTATAACTGACTAATTGGTTCCGTTTCATAAGTCTATACATCCCCCATACTGCAGGGCAGCATTTTATCTGGGCTGACCAGTAATGTGTATAAGTGATATACAATGTGTCCTGGAAAACATGGCCGATGTGGTCATGAAACAGAACAGCTATGAGCCCCGAGGCCTAAATAAGATAGATAGTAATGTTTAGTTTAGCATACATGCTGGGATGTTATGGTGAACCCACAAAATGTTTTCTTTGTAACTTTGTAAGGCAACAAAGCCTTTGTTGATACCATCATTGTGGAGTTAATTGAGGAATGCAATGCTAACCGCACGATAATTATCTCAATTCATCAGGTTGTGCACTAAAAATGTTTTCTGTGCAAATCCTCCTAAAATTCATCCATTTATCCATAATTCACTCTTCACAGAGATAATGATAAACTAGGGATGGAAGTGATGGAACCTTACATAGAATATACCAGTAAGATCTGCATTTTGTTTGTTCATGCAAAACCTTCTTGAGGCCACAAGGTATCCTGCTATAGGTAGTGTAACAGTGATACCGCTTGCAAACACATACTTCTACAGTAAAAATAGATTTGCCAGTAATGGGGATTGAAAATGTGTAGCTGAGAATACAGAAATAGGAAACAATAAAAATAAGCTTTTGTGGCTTATTATTATTATCAAATCAAGTAGAGCTGTAGAACCTGCAATGAAACGTTCCACATATTTGAAGCCAGAACATTATCAGATGATAATAAGGATGAGCTGTAGACAAACAGAGCCTATTTGCAGATACCATAGATGGTGCACAGAGTTGGACAGCTAAGAATACAATTCCCTCTTAAGGAATGTCAAAGACGAAACCAGGACGACTGCATCATGAGGCCGTTCAAAGCGTCTGGACAGGATTTTGTTGTGTGTAGACGAGAGATTTTATTTTAGCCAGGTGGCAACTGACTTGGCATGTTCAGCTCAAGTCATATACCAACAATAGGACTTTTAACACCATAATGCAAAAGGTCTTACCAAGTGGCCATACAGGAATTACGCACAGCTTTAAAGCTGCACTGCCAGCAGAAGTCTGCAGGACCTACTATTTATAGTTAATGTTTTATTGTATTGCCTAACTCTCATGTTACATTTTCTTTCCTCCTGTTATAATTTATCAGACAATCGATACCGAGAAGATCAAGTTAAGCTTTTGAAAGTAAACATAGAAAAATAACACATTGCGGAATGTACTGTAAGTTACATGTCAAGCTTTTCAGTATTACCCATAAATACAATCAGTGATAATAAGAAAATGCCAACTTCCTGGAGATGCCTGTCAGAGTGTCTTACAACAAACATGTCCAGAAGGTTTAAGCTTTACAGTACTGCTTGCTAATGGACAAGTCAAATAGCTGGCAGTGGTTGATAAACGCTAGGGGGAAGGATTCGGGTGTGATAACATAGGCAACCTTCACTCCAAAGCCAAATTCATTTCCCCAAAGCCATCATTTCTCATGCAGTCCCTAGAATAGCAGACTGCAAACATATTTAGTTATTTAAGTTTGCCTAAAGAACTAGCAAGTGCTATTAACACATAAAGGTACCAACTTACCAAGCTTTAACCTGTAACCTTTTCACTATAAAAGAAAATCCACTTAGGGGCGCTCATATAAGAAAAAAGGAAAAGAAACAGACCATAATAGTATAGACTGTTAGCAATAGTAATTCAATAATGAGATCAATGGTTGCACTCACAAAATTAATGTGGTTTTCAAGCTTATTCTCGGTGTATCTTGTATTATCAAACTGGAACTGGAAGAAAAAGGCAAGGACCCAATGGTGCAGTAGGTCAATCAAGTGAAAAAATGAAATATATAACAATTGCACTCACATGGGTTTTGTACACCAGAACATGTGCAAAAAAGCTTGTTCATCTCTCAATGGTTGCTTGTCTTTGTTCTTCTTTTTATTGGTTCCTTTGGTTTTTTCTCATGCATTATATGTACACACATATATATATTTTTTCTTTGCATACCTTTTCAATATAAGCAGGAATTACAGAACATACAAAAGTAATCGGGGCACATTCTCTATGGGATTAAGTAGAAAGATAGACAGAATATACAACCACCCACAATGTGTTTCAGCTCTATTGTTCCTCCATTTTTTTATTGTTTTTTCGAGATACCCACTTGGATATGACCTTGGACAAAAGCATACATTTCACGACCTTACATATTGCCGGCCCCCAGACATCTTTTCCTCTGAAACCCGCCACACTCCATTTATCAGCAGGTGGAAAGTAGGTCACAATCAGATATCCTGAAAAACCCATATATTTTTGAGCAGTAGTTGTACTGAATGTTGTGATATATAAATTGGATTCTTTACACAAATTCACCTGGAATGCTGTTGGTATCTTGCCAGATAGAGATGGGGAAAGCCGTTTAATCAGCTTGCATTGCATAGTGCGATATTTGGCAGGCTTTTAATGTCACACCTATCTGGGTAGCCAGAGGTCTCCAAAAAAAAAGTGGGAACCCATTTTATGTGTTGATAAATGGTGTAATCGTCCAAAAGATCAGTAAAATGTTCAAGAAGAACTGTTAAGGATTGTTTTGAGTTGAGACAATATTCACATTACCCTACTGGTTAGTACTTCCAAAAGTGTTTTTTTTCTTTTTTTATTATTTACTTATGTGCAAAAAACATGAGCAAAGTCTTTAGTATGGGTTACAGAAAGTGTAGTGACATTGGTCTTATACTTGGAATTATTTTTACGTAGTTGGACGGTATGGGATTTAAAATTGAATCCAAGGACCTTTTTCGATGTATTTAAAACCTCCTTATTTATACAACTCAGACAAGTTACGTATAAATAAGTAAGATTTGTGTATTTGTGTAAGTGTATGGTATTGCTAAAAAGATGTATAAATGATACACTTTTTTGCCTGATATATCTCATACTGAGAGACAGCATGTACGTAAAACCTTCCTGATAGCATTGACTGTGTTAAATACTTTAAATGGCATAAAATTTAATAGACCAAATTATTTTCTGAATTATGATTTACCTTTAGACTAAAGGTTTCAGAGGAAGCTTCAACAGACAGATTATTAACAAGAACAGTAATCACAGTGGGCTGTCCCCTGAACATGAACATCTGGCCACCCTATATAAAAAATAGCAGGGCACACAGATAAAGTCACACTGTTAATGCAGAATAACTGCAGTCGCAACAAGTGAAAATAAAGAAATGTATTATCAGTAAATACATATACTTTCTTCATTTTAAAATAACCAGATTATCCAGATTTAAGCAGGCCAGTCGTGGTTTTTGGGTACAGTCCCTCTATGCTGCAGAAATTGAATGAGCTCTGTTTGTTTGCAGCACATACTTCAAACAAAGTACCCACATGGCTGCCTCATGACCTCATATCACGACATCATCTCCAAGCGGTTTGCTTTAATAGGTCTCAAGGTGGCTGCAAACGCAGGTAAGAACTTGACATTTTAAAGCCCAGCTTTCGAATGAACACAACTTAATTTCCTGCCTTGATTTAACACGTATTTTACAGGAATGCTTTTTTCCAAACATGTTTTCTCTAACATGTCAAATCCAAAAAGCTATTTAATTTAGCTTGGAAAACCTTACCATCCCCATTGTTAAAGGCATAAATCAGCAGTGCATTCCTCTTTTTTTTTTTTAAACCTGCCCTTTGTTCATTGCCAGAAAGCCTGCAATACATTTTTGGAATCACTGGGCCTCCTATCTTTAAAAAAAAAATGACTGCCAAGAACATTGAACTGTTATAGCAGTGAACTGACAGAAGGAAGATTTATACGAAAGCCAAAAATACAAAGAAGTGGAGAAATAGATTGGATAATATAATTACAATATAAATAATAGGGCAGACAGATCTCATTTCCTGAGCCAAGAGCTTTCTTTTCCAAACAGCTTTACAGTTGCCTTGATGCATCTAGAGAAATGGTTCAACCAGGGTCACATCTAGACTGGGTCTCGCCTTGCTAATTGCACTCTCAGGTCAAGACCTTTCTTCAACCTTCAGTGCTCTTTACTAAAGCGTCAATAAATTGGCTTCTTCTGCATTTATTTCTCAGGCCTGAACATTGTAATGTAAAAAAAAAAAAAAAAAGCGAACACGTGGATTAGCATCTACACTGCAAACGTTGTCTTCCTACCTAATTTACCTTTGTGCTTGCCAGCAGAGATTGTATTCTTAATCTTATCTGCTGTGTAATTAATAATGTTGTCAAATTAAGCTCCTGATCGCTTGGGACTGATTCTATGTTTAACTGTTTAATTAAAATGGCATTTTCCACTATGAAATCCTCCAAGAAAAGGCTAAATCTCAGTATTTCATGTCATGAAACAGGCAAATGTATATTAATAGATTTAATCTAGTTTCTCTTCTGAGAATGAACTATATATATATAATATATATATATTTCTGATCTGTATGATGGTTCTTTGATCATCTTCATCCTTTTGTCTTCTCTGTCTGTTGCTAAGAGGTAGCTGAATGCTTACTCAGAAAACTCAACTCATACAGAATTTACTATGACATTTCAGTTATGTTTTACTCTATGTTTCAAACACACAATTATCTTTCTCTTTTAGAAACGCGTTTCTAAAACTGTGGTCTGTCAATATATTCCTTTCATAAGCGAGCACGACATTAGAAACTGACAACTTCAAATAAAAAAGGCAAATATTTGCATTAAATCATTTTTTATGCTGTGCAAATCACTCATTTTCCCACATACTCAACCACTTTATTAGATCCTATGCACACAGGGCATCATCATCACGAACAAGACAACTGGCAATGGTGTATAGGCTTTCTCTTCTGACTTTCCAGCTAGAGCAACAATACTCTGCCTCAGTAGTGATACTGACATTAGAAAACATTTTCCTTAAAATGTTGAACAATGTTTCTTAAGCCAAAAAACAAATACTTAATAATTCTATTACTATTATATTTTACTTAAAACTTTGCATATTCATATTATGAATGAAAGATGTTTTATGTAGAATATATTATATACAGATTACAACAAAGAGAAATGGACCCTGTAGTTGACCAGTTTGACCATTTTTGATGTTAAACCTAATCACATAAACTGTTAAAGTAATAACAATAAATACAAAATCATTACATTTTCAGATTCCCAGTGTGTCAGCCATTCTAGATGTTGTAAAAAAAGTTTATGTGGGTTTTTGATAACTGCTGATTCCCATCTATGCTCAATAGATAGGAGAGGATCTTTTGGGAGCCGATATTTCTTCTCATGCTCCCACATATGTCACCTTTTAAGGGTATGTGGCAACTCTGTGTTTAGGTGCATCTGGTATTTATATAGCCCATTGTACCCCATAAGGTTTATGTGTAACTCACAACCTTTGCACATGAGGCAGAAAGTCCTATGGTATAAAACATAATAACGCACCACAAGTGATTTACAGATTGATTCCATTGCATCATATTTCTGAACATATTTGTGTGTATTTTTTTCAAGATTAATGTGTATTTACAGTTCTGTACACTTATTAATCCCATATGTTATGAATCACAGCATGGACCAAGCTAACCATATCTTCCATTGACTTGCTTTTTATTAGGTGTTTCTGAAATGTTTTCACTGATCCCATCTTTATAGCACATTGTTCTAGTTACATAGTACATTGCATTCCCTTTAGAATAAGATAAATACATCCCTCTTTAAAATAGGGACCAGGTTGTGGCTGATCAATGTTTTGCATTCATCCAGATTACTTAATATTTGGAAAGGTATGACAAATTATTCTATGACTTGAAACATTTTTAAATTATTTACGGAATGTCTTTAGAACATTTTAAATAAAATATACCATTCAAAATAATGTAAATGTAAATAATCTACCAAAAAAATGTAAATGTAAAGAATCTACCACCTTCCATAGATCCAAAACCTTAAAATGTAATATGTTTTGTGATCATCTAGTAAGGTTGAAGTAGTAGCTGTGACAGCAGAAATCTTTCTTTCTATCCACTAATTCCCATTAAAAGGGAACAGAGCTGCCTCCTTTTTCTTTTAGAATCTTCCAGCTGTGCTCTTAAGGTTTATATTTATTATACACGTCGCTAGCTTGGTGGTAAACCATAAATTGTATCTAAAAACAAAATTTCAGCCAATGGGGAGCTGTATATAGCAACCCCAAATTCAGCTGGCAAATAAAAACCTGTGTGTGAGAATCAATAAATTATTTTACTGGGGATCGTCAGATTATGCCTGCTCTGTGTCAGCCGGAATTCAACAGACCTCTTGTAAACGTTCAGTCACATCGCCACAAATTCTCCATCAGTGTCCTCATGGAACCCAGTATATTCAAGCTTGTGAAGCATAACAACATTTCTATAATTATCTCAGCAAGCAAAATAAAATACACTACTGCCAATACAAATGTGCTATGTCCACAAAGACAAGAGGCATGTAATTATTTTATTCTGAAATCATGGTTTACCTGGGTTACCCTTTTTCTGTTTTAGAAGTAGATTTTGGGCACAGGTCTGGATTAGAATGAACGAGCGTCTACATACAGCTGTTTAAACCTTTTTTGGATTTCATCAGTCCTGGAGAGGAGCCGCTTGGGCCCATGCAAGCGAATTTGAGAATGGCATCTACCCAAGGGTATTGTACTGTATCACAAACACTTTTGGCGCCATGCAAGAGTAATAATGCTTACTTGCTAGCAGACATAAACTCAAGTTCTTGAAGAAAGATGTCAGGAAATAAACCAGAGCTTTCAAGATGTGTAATTCCCAGCCTGCTATTTTTTTCTCTTCATATGGTGGGCATTTGTAGCTCATGGGAGGTTTGCATAGGGGCCATTAGAATTACAGAGGACCATACCTACTACCGGTGTGGATGATGATATGATCACAGTAAGGCCTGAGCCGGTCTATTTGCAAATTGCAATCTCTGTTATTTGTGGTTACAAAGCAGGCACAATTCTGTGTACGACAAAAATGCATCTGGAATTATGCCTGCAAACTCATTCCACTTCCAAGCCCTTCATGTTACTTATTTATTTTTGTGTTATCTATTTTACAAAACACAATTACTGTACCCACATAAAACACTGGGGCAATGCTATTTGCGATTCACAGATTAGCATTGCCTTAATGTGAATCTCAAAAGACAGACTGAAGTAATATAAAGCCTCCTTGCTTTTAGCTATTATGCATCCGAATTTACTTCTCTGAAATTCTTTCCCCAGGGCCTGTTGAATTTCAGCAGCGTTCTCCTTCATGTTGTGAACGGAATGCGTAAAGAAGCAAAGACATGGCTTACGTTCAGTACAGCTAAGCCTTACAGTAACAGTGATAGGAAGGCATTCAAACCGTACTATTGATGCCTTTTTTTATAGCCAGTCGAATGTCTGCATTAAAGAAACCAAACGGCTCCTGAGGAAGTCCAAAGGGCAACTATATCAACAGCAGGATTACTATTATAATAACTGGATTGGGATTCTCATTTTTTGTTACTGAAATACTTTATAAAATATGAAACTGTGGTGGCAGCTTATGCTGTACAAGAGGGAACACACCTGAAGCTTTTCACCATGTCATAATTTAAACCAGGGATTCACAAGCGTTTGTAGAATTTAGGACCCATACAGACATTATGAGACACAAAGGAAGAGAGAAACACCTATTTCTAACACATTTACTTACATAACTTAACAAAATGTGTCAAATATGTCATGTAGTTAGTTTTTCTTCTTAGAATATGTGCCCATCACCAAGAGAATATCACGCCAACTGCCCACTTAAAGCAGTACCCAATCATCCTGGCAGAGCTGTCCCGTGAAATCAACCACATCAAGATATGCCAGTATATGGGTTGTTTTAAAAGATCCCGGTTTATGTCTGTGGATGTTGGTGCTATCTGTCAATTTTTAGAATATGGATCATAAGAAAGAAGGGACAGACCTCTTCAGCTGATGAGTATTTCTGGAACAGCTGCTGCTACTTTGATCACTTCATCATGTTTGATTAAACCCTTTGATGGACTCTTATCATGATTTTATAATTTCTAAAATGTTTGTTCTCTATAATTTCCTTGCTGAGCCAGTAGCCAAATCACTGGATGACAATATATAGGCTGATTTGGAATAGAACCAGACAATTTATATATATATATATATATATATATATATATATATATATATATACGCACACATATATTATATACCGGTATATACAGTTCAGAATACTGAATAAACCTATATATTGGTGCCTAAAATGCCAGTAATATATTTGTATTTGTATTTGTATATGTGCATATTGGAGACCATTTTGCATGGACTCCAGAGTATCTTTCTGCATGCATTTTGGCACAAGAGTTATTTTGCTATCGGTCCTTCATAATGAATAGTAAAAGGAGTGATTTAAACCCACAACTCACCTGCAGACTTTGCTGTCAACTCTACCTTTGGTGATTAGACCCAAAAGTAAGGCCTAGTGGATAATTGGGGTGAAATAACATACTTTAACAGCCCAGCTTTTTGCCACATGACAAATAAATGTTTCCCAGCAAAACAAATTTTTACAAGATAAATGATTTATTTCTAAAAAGGACTTGGACATTCGGCTGCACAATGAATTTTTTCTTTACCCATTTTTAGCAAAACCTTTTGAGGGGAAAAATGCTGAACTACACAGCATAGAGAGACAGAAAAAACATATAAAGCTCTAAATTCCCTGATTTGATGAAGCTTTAGGCAGTTAAACGCACTGCATAGCTACAGATTTAATCAATAAAAAGCATGGGGTTTCACTTGACTTAACCTGAAGGTACAATTACTATTCAGAGTCAAATGCTTTGTCAGAAACATGTCCTCCATCATTCAAACTTTCTTTTCTACTTTCTTTCCACTTCAATGAAGTTTCTTCCACAGTGGCTACTTTGAAGCCTTCAAGAAAGGTATTCATATTCATGTCACAAAGCAGTTTCTCCCAAGGAAAAGATCTATTACATGTTAATGTTTTCATAATCCCGAGGCACTTGGTGGTAGGCTGCATATTCTGAAGGTTTAAATTTTAAATCATTCCTGGGATGAAGACAACCTCTCATGTGGCTTTGTACAAAATCTGCATTTCAGAATCAGCTGAAGGAAACACACAAGAGAAACGCCTCACCTCGCATCATGTGCCAAACAAGGCAAATATTTGAAGACAAAAATAAATGATACACTTCAAAGTCAAGAAGAAAATATCCAACTCAGGACATGAACAAAAAGACCATATGAGCGTAATGGATGGCCTCACCAAGAGTAAATATCACAACGTCCACCATCATATCACATCATCACGCAATATATAAATTAAACTGAGGTAGAAAATTGTACTGTGTTAACTGTAAAAATAATGGGAAACAATCTCTATCTTTCAAGAAGAATCGTCTTCTGAAAACCATTCCGTTGTCGTATTTCTGAACCGAGTCCCATGTATATAAATCTGGTATCTTCTCGATGATTACCCAGAATGTGTGTATTTTCTTGCATTACGCAGTTATCGGTTTTCAATGTGCTGAAGAAGTGGTCATTTCAGTTTTTCTGCTCTTTTTAATATTACCATTATTCGGGTTTATCAAATGTAGCCATGTATTTAATCTTGCTCTGTGTCTGAAGCCGTACAATCTGCAAAAAGGTTCTATTTTAATGCTGGACTAACTCAGTTCTGAATATACATTAAGATGGCCTTATTGTGTTTAAAGCTGCTGTAACATACTTCATATCTCTACTTCTATAGAAAAATTAGCTTTGGGTTCTCTTTTTATGGTTGTGTGTTATTTTCACTACACTGGCACTAAAAATCAGGCTTTTCACTTTCCTGGGTTTTTGATTTTAGCATTTGCAAATAAAATATATAATTCAGAACACACATAAAACTATGTTACCTGGATAGAAATTGAACCATAAGAGCTAAAGGAAACTATTAAAGGGACACACTTGTCATTATATGAACTATTATGCATATGGCGGTCCCTTTACATTTTCGTGGGTTCCCCTCAACACCCCAACCAGTGTGGTGAATTTCGAATGACAGAGGAGGTTTTCGGCTATAGATCTGGAGGTGCAACTTCTAGAGGTATTTTTTGGTAGGTTTATTTAGTGCAAATCAGAGGCGTAACCCTCTCCCTACTCCCTTCTCACTATCTACCCTCTCCCTACCCCCCCTTTGTAGGTCACTTACCGTGCAGTCCTGTGGTGGGGGCGCGAGGCCTCTGTCTCGCTGCTCTGCCGCGGTGCGCACGGCTTCACTGGTGAGCGCCAGCATATGACGTCATATGCCGGCGCTCAACGTGAAGTGCCGCACCCGAGATAAACGCCTCACGCTCCCACCACTGCATTCGGGGCAGCGCTGAGGCAGGCGGCGGTGGTGGCGGCAGGGAGCAGAGGAGACAGAAGGGTGCCGAGCGGTTGCTGAAAACGACCGCTCGGCACCCCTTGGGCCCCCCTGACTGGCAGAACTCCAGGGCCCAGTCGCAGTCACGACCCCTGCAACCCCAGTAGTTCCGCCACTGGTGCAAATCAAAGTGCGCCTTGAGACACTGGAGTATCCAGTTAATAATCTGCAAAAGATTTACGTGTACTGAATCACATTTTGCTTGAATTACATACAGTATATTGTAAGAGCAGAGGAGTGAGGATTTAAATTTAGGAAAAGTGTTAATTGAAGTCAAATAATTTTAAATGAATAACTTCTATTATATAACTTGTTTTTTTTTTTGTTATACATCTTATATTATATTTTTTTTTATATTGCTTGAGTTTCACACTTTTTTAATATTTTCTGACTATATAGCTTTTGGACAGTTTGATTAAACTCCGTTGCTTCACTATTGATTATCCAAACTAAACACTGGCAAGTTTTCGTGTAAGAAGAGCTGAGCTGGCCCTGTATAATGCATCATTTAATGTGGCAGGAGACTTGGAAGAAATCTCACTGATTTAATACTTTTATTTAATATTATAGGAGGGCCAACCAACCTCTTCCTGCAGCAGAAGCTTATTGGGGATGGTCATTCATAATGTATAGGGAAGTCTATGAGCTAAAACACAACTCTCGTGACAACTCTCCCTTTAGTGAATAAATCCTTATATCTATTGGGATACTGTGCAGTTTTGCGTGTCCTACCTGTCTCATTGACATCATACTATAGGATCTAGGTTTATTTGTCTTTTACCTTCAAAGAGTAACAGACACAGACAGAAATGATTAGTTAATAAGTGTGTTCAAAGGACGAATACAGTATAAAAAAACTAATATTACTATATTAATAGTAAAACTTTATACTGCATATAAAAAAATACTATTTTCTATTTTATACTGTAGATTTTAATATTCTGTTAAAATGAAGGTATGAAAAGTATGTTACGCATATATTGTTTAATTACCGTATTTGCTCGATTATAAGACGAGGTTTTTTTCAGAGCAAATGCTCTGAAAAATACCCCTCGTCTTATAATCGGGGTCGTCTTCTAATCAGACCCCAAAAATGTCTGCTGGGGCCAGGCTGCTCACCGGTGCTTCGGTCGCGAGCAGCGTCTCCTCTGCAGCCGGAAAACAGGAAGCTAGCAGCACTGCCTCCCCCCTCCCTTCTCTGGGGGCGGGGCCAGAGAAGTTGCTCGCACAGCCGGGCCCCTGCAGAAGTCTTCGAGTGAGAGATCTGCACTGCAGTTCAGGTAAGGGGGTGGGGGAGGGTTTTTGGGTAAATGTGTGAAGTATGTGTGATTAATGGAATGAATGAGTATTTAAATGTTTGTGAATGAGTGTGTGTATGATAGCATAAGGGGGGTGGGTGTTAGCATGGCATAAGGAGGCTGTACTCACACTCCCATCATCCCCAGGTTCCAGCATGTACTGGCTGCCTTGGCTTGATAGGAGTGTGATATATATATAAAACTGCTAACAGCAATCACACTCCTATCAAGCCAAGGCAGCCAGTAAATGCTGGGTTAAAGGCATATCATGGGGCTGAGTGGCATATAGGGGGTTAAAATGCATTTCTGGAGGTATATATATATACCTCCAGAAATGCATTTTAACTCCCTATATGCTACTCAGCCCCATGATATGCCTTTTAACTCCCTATATGCTAGAGTGGCATATAGGGGTATAAGGCATATCATGGGGCAGAGGGGCATATAGGGTGTTAAAAGGCACATCATGGGGCAGAGTGGCAAATAGGGGGGTATAAAGCATTTCTGGGGGCAGATGTGCATAACTGGGGGGGGCAGGTTGGCAAATAAAAGGAAATTAAAAATATATTTTTCTCAATCATAGCTTTTATTAAATATGAAAAAATAGTTTACATGAATTAATATTTACTGGTAAAACTTTTTTCCTATAGGGTCGTCTTATATTCAGGCTTTTTGTTTTTTTCCTAAATGAATATTTTGATTTTGGGGGGTCGTCTTATAATCAGGGTCGTCTTATAATCGAGCAAATACGGTAAAATGTACAAGTTGCTGAGCATTGTTTCCATATAACACTGGCCTACTGAAATCTTTAATACATTGCTTGGAATACCTCAAGGGCCTTGCAGTGATATATTTACCCGTGGGGCTGTCCTAGGTCCGACCATGGGCAGCACCCCCAACCGCCACTCTCTGTGGTCGGCATACAATAAAAGGCAATGCGCGCCTTTAAGAAACAGAATGCAGGGATATGACATCATATACCCGCATGAAATGTCTCAAAGGCACACAGCACTATTTGTTGAAGCCTATGGTGGCTGTGCTTAGCTGGCACAGCCTCCATACAGTAAATAGATCGAAGTTGCCCCTGTGTAACCAGCCCACTGTGCAGTGACACACCAGGGGGCTTGATTGCCTGCTGCCTGCATGGACCTGCCGCTCTAGACCTAGTCCTGGTTAGCCTGGGTGCTTCTATAAAAGAATGAAATGGTTGAAAAAATTATACAAGTCATTTATCGCTAGTCCTACAAACATAATAATATATCTCAAAGCAATCAAATGTATATTTTCTATTTGTGAATTATGGTAAAACTAAACCTTTCTTTTAAGGATAATGCAAAGATTACTTATTAGCATTCCAAATAAATACATCTCATATAAGAAGCATATATCAGAGAAGTCCCCAGCTAGTTAGGAGGTTGTACCGGTGAGCTGGAGGCTGTGTGCCTCTGTTCTAGACGGAATTAAGTTGGACAGGTAATTTACAACAAGAACACAAGGCAAATCCCCTAATGGGACAGATGTTTTTGTGTCCTGCATTTATAATAATGTGATCATAAAATTCCAGTAAAAATAAAGAGCATTCTGAAGTTACACTGGTATATTCCCGACATGTTTATAAAGCCTGCAAATGGACCAGTGACTCAGCACTGCAGTAATTAGAATCATTAATTATTTATGTACTAATAAAAAGATGAGTGCTCTTGTAAATGACTGTATGCAGAGATTATGTAAGGCTTGGACAATAGTGCTTCCTATTATTTCAACCCTTTTTCCTGTTTCGCATATTTGTTTTATCAATGTCTAAATAAAGAAAATCAAATAAAAAAGGGTTACAACACTCGCACACAGTCCGTGATAGCTTTATAAGCATGGAAATAGCGGTCCCTATGCAGATGCCACACCTCTCTACTTCTACCCCCTGGGGAATGGGGACACTGGGGGGGAGCTTTGGTGGTAGAGTGTCAATCAAATTGACAGCACTTCTGAACATGCACACAATTATACAAGTATGCAGTATGCACTGTGCAATGTGTCCCAGACAATGGAGAGTAAAATCTGGACTGCGGTCCCGAATCCTGCATTTTGAGCTCAAAAAAAAGAACTGGGAAAAACAAATGTAAAAAATGTATTGGCTCACTGGCTTCAATGTCAGGAGTTGCAATAAGTGGGGAGATTTCTGTCTCTGACATGTTTGGGGGCATCAGGGGAAGCGAGGAAGGGGGTGAAGGGTATGGAACATCTGTCTTAACGGTCATACGATTGCTGTGATTGCCCGGTTCTCGGAGGGGGGACTGCCAGATGCGACGAAATCCCCTTGGTGAAGAACAGACCAGATGTAATTTGTATTAGATGCACTGATACATCCACAAGGGCATCTGACTATGCCATTTATGGACTACAAAAGGTGTTTCAAAATTGTTCATCAGTGCCTTCCAGGTACTTATATCATAGAGATCAGGGTAAAAGAAGATATTGGTGAGGCGTAATAGATGATTATTTTCTTCAATACAATACAAAATGTCATAAATCAACTATTTTTAAAAGTACATTCAATTATCCAAAATTTTAGTTTAATATTAAGAGAAAGTACAATCTCCATATTCCGTAGATGTAGGTCTTATAAGCAACACCAAATTTTATTATCGGTAGACTAGGATTAATGAAAGCTTGTTTTACGTTACTGAAAATAGAGTGATATTGAGGGAGAGTCACCTAAACCTTGTGAGAGACCCTTACTATTAACCTTCCAGCAGTAATAACAAGAGGACTTGTAACAAATGGAACAGGATACAATGACAAAGAAATGGTAAGTATACCAGACAAACCCAACTACCCCCAAAACAATTATATCCAAGTGTCCAAGTATGTGCTTAGTGCAATACTAATCCACCAAGGCAACTATCGTCAACAGCTTAAAGAACCTTAATGTTTAAACTGCTGCTAGTTCGGTCAACATCCGTGTTTAACTGAATTTAACATTATTTTTTCATTACTGGCTGTGAGAAAATATTTAGCAGGATATACATCCTTGTATAAAGAATCTTGAAGCAATAAAGAGGTAACAATCATAAATTTGAAAAAGTGCAGTGTTTACTTTTTACACAAGATTAGCAGATCAAACAAAAATGTGTAGCTAATTCTAAGTAAAAGTTAAGAGCTACTAATGTGGGGTTTTTTTTGTGTGTGTAAAGTTAGTAACCAAATAAATAGCTTGTAGCAGCAATAACCCCATTTTTTGCACATTACAGAAATGGCCCTTTTGGGAATATGTTTACATAACCCAAGCAGATTTCTTTTAAGGTGAAATGCATTGCTTCGGCTGCCTATACCGCAGAGGACATTCTTATGAATGGGGAAGATTCAGCTTTTATTCTGAGATTTCCATAAGAAGAATGCCACTGTAATGTACAGCTCTTTGTTCTGAGGGTCATATGCAAATAAAATGACATCATCAATAAGAGATGAAAGAAAGAAAAAAGGTAAAATAAAGAAATGTAATGAGATGGTATCTCATCTGAATCTCATCTTTGCCGCCCATATCCCACATTTCCTTCGAGGGAAAAAGTTGTCACATAATCCAGTTAAGGTCACAGTATTCTTTTTAATATTTTATTACTCTGCTCCTTTAAAGTGCCATGCCACTGATATATGCAAGACTACCCTTTTTTGGCTGGCAGGGCATGTTCCCCAGCAACTGAATTTTGTAGTTGATATGAGGAAGAACAAAACCCAGCTGGTTCATTTATTCCAAGGCTTTGTAAAATATCTCAAAAATGTGTTGTATTGATATATTTATATATATATATTTAATATCATGTTGAGGAACATGACAAAGGGTGGCGGGAAAATGACCTACACCATATGCTAATCACATTTTATACATTGCTATGCTGGATGTTTTGACCCTCTAAAGTATGAGAATGATCAGATAAGGAGTTTTATTGTTCTGTGACCTAAAAGACATTATACTGGAACAGAAAAGACAAACCAGATGTAAAAGCTTACACTCTGTCTGTAGGACTCTGATAGTAACTATGTGTTAAGCTGTAGCATCAGAGTTTCTGGAAATAAATGTGTAGATATCATCAACATTATCCACACCTGATTCAAGCTAATGTGTGAGGCTCAGGTTGGATGAATGCATTTGATTCACATAACTGCTATGTAGCTGGCCAATCAGTCGAGATTAATGCCCAGTGTTGAAACCCTCTGGGTATGATAGGAAAGCTCCAGGTATCACATCAGATTAGCAGTCCCCCAGGGCATTTCTCTGATTTCTGGGTGGAGGAATGGAATACGGTTAAACCCACTTTCCACTCTTTCTCCACAAACTCAGGTTTGCCCCCACTGCCCCTATATGGAGCAACCTTCAGGACAACATTCTTGGGAAATTCCCAACAACAGGATCCACATTTCAATCCAACACACTTTCACCAAAAGGTACAGCAAAAAAAGTCCTTAACAGAAATAACCAAGAGTGGAATTGAATGGAATTAAACACACACAAGACAATTTGACAGTGGCACATTAATTTTAAATCAAATCAGCCCAGGGCACAGTTCCATTGCAAGCGCCCCTGGAAACCAAGCCTTTGGCTGATCTTGCCCCCCCTGTTAGTTGAGTGGGGCAGATGCAATGTATATTTGCAAATTTTTCAGGCAGTGACAATCAGCATAGTTTTCTCTTTAAGTAGAAATTGCGATTTTAATATAATATGTTAATTTAATGCAATATGACAGAAAAATTACCATAAAATATTGCTGGAACTGATATAAAAGGGATAGTAAAACGAAGCATATTAAGTCATTTCATATATATTTAAATAGAGGCCAAGATTTTTTTAGTCCAGCTTGATTTAAAACTCTGATATACCCCGATGCAGACAAGAGCCTTGGGAACGGAACACCCTCTTGTTTTTCTAGATGGCTAAGACATTTTAAAGCCTCTGTTATAGTAGCTATATTGCTGCCTTCATTATACACGGCTAAAAGGGGAATACACTTTTTACTTGAATATAGGTGTGGCCCTATAGAAACTAAAAATATATTTCAGCATATGTTATAGGTACCAAAGTACATTACAAAAGAAAATTAAGTCTGTCAAAGGTCAGCTAAAATCTACAAGGGTTGGAACAAGGGTTTCAATATGAGGTATTGTTTCTGATTTTAGTTGATATATATATTATATCTGTGTTGTATTTAAGATTTCATATTAGTTTTCCTTGGTATAACATTACATTAAGCATTAAACATACATTTTTATTTCTGCGAGCATTAATCTTACGTGAACAAGCAGTTACTATCAGCCAGTGTACGGTTTCTATTTTTTTTTCCGTTGACATTATATTTAACTTTTGGAAATAGGTCTGGGGTTTTATTTGGAAATGTACATCAATTAATCTTATTCTAACTCCAGGCAACCAAAATTTGTCGAAAAAGTGACACATTAATGTCTCTGAGGAAAAACTGAATGTATTATTTTTCCTCAACGAGGAAGGTGTACAAGATTGTATCTGCTATGAAAAATAGAAATTGGCAGTATTTTTGGGTAATAGAAACGCTTTTGGTGAACGGTGTGTATACGGCTCAGATACAATGTTTATCAACATCATTCATCTCCACTGTCTCCTGTTATAAAAACATTGTACAGGTTTATGAATATGATTAAATTCTGCATCTGCAATATGACTTTTGCCCAAAAATGCATTAATCACAATACAGATGCTCGAGTCGTGATTTCTGACATTCAATTTCTTAGCTCGTTCAGTTTGTGCCTGCTCCCCTCTACTTGCCCATATTTACTAATGTGAAGTAGCGTTCATTCACATACTATGAAATGTCCAATTCTGCACTGAAAGTGAACCATCATTTCCGTTGGTTACAGTGATGTATGTGTGTTTATTTATGTGTGATGCCTATGATAAAGATGAATTAATGTTTAGGAAATGCAATGGATAAGTATTTTTATCCACACTGACCAAAGACAACTCTGACTTTATGAATTTAAGCATGGGTGTGTTTAAACCTGCCCTGATTCTTCATATGCTCCATACTATGTTGTGTTGCACATGCAATTTATCAGGGATGCCCAGCTAGAGGGGCATTCACACTCCACAAACCATGCTAAGTGTTTTACTTTCAAAACTTTCCATATAACTAGAAATTAACAAGACTTTTTAGAGAACCCCTCCTCAACTGAATGTCCCTGGGATCTTGCCAAATATAAATGTCCATCAATATAGCAAACTATCAAAACTCTACCATAGGGAAAGATAATACGCATTGTTACAAGATAGTTAAATTAGATCTGTGAGCTTCCCAAGGTTATATTGAATTATCCGATATATGATGCGGAAGAGGGTAGGTAGCCACATTTTAATCCTGCTTATTTTGGAAATACATGTAGCTGGATTTTGATGAAATACGTTACAACCTGTTGTTTTGTTCTGACATATGCTTCTATTACTAAATAGATGAATATCTTAAGATGTATATGTATCTACATTGTAAAAATACGTGGAACTATGTTTAAAGCCAACTGACAACAATGCAATCACCCCAACCAAAGAGGCGCAAGAGCTGTTACCCTCCAAACCTTTCACTAATGAGCCTATGCCAGAATATGCAGAGTACCGTTTACATATTTTAGAAGAAAATACAGTAAATGCATGATCCGCCATACGATTTAGGCAAAATGAATGGCCGCCTTAAAGAGTGACTTGAAGGGGTACCAAACCGTATTCTCTCCCACACTTGCAAATGCCCAGTTTGGCCATCGATAAACTGATATGAAAATGCAAAAAAAAAAAAAGATTTTTCTCTCTGACACTGTTTACTAACACATAATGGTCTAGTGCAGTTACATACATGAAAACGTCCAAGTGGGGACCATGCAAAAACACCTTGGGGCCGCCATTCGCCCATGAGATGCCAGTCAAGCTACACAAGGTCATTGAGCTAAGATGTCTGATGATGATTCTTCAAACAATGCACGATAGGTCGGAAGATAGATGGATAGATAGATAGATATCTGACACAGAGTTTGCCTATTCAAGGACAGAACATTTTCTCCCCAAAGACTCAATTTTATTTGTAACGCTAAGCCACCTAATGACATCTTCATGTAAAATAGACTTTTCTCTCACCGCTTTACTCTCACGTATTATAAAATATTAAGTCAAAATATACATCCACATATTTCCAACATCATTTTCTCAATAAGTCATGTAGAAAATGAGCTAATATGCATAGTTTAGAAGCACAAAATAATTGTTAATTAAAAAGGAGAAATGGCTGACATTCAGTTTCCAAAGCATGAGGTTTATTTTAATCCCTTGTTAGCGGTATGCTCTTCCACTCAAACACACAGAAACGCAACAACTCAGATTCTGGCAGAGGGTGTCAGCGTGCATGGAAATGCGTATAAAAAGGCTAATCACTTTTCCCACACTTTCCCTTCCCAATAACTGGGAGTTTTCTCTCAACAAGTCAAGGGATATAGAACACTTTTCATCACTTCATACCCCAGAAGAATTGAGGCTGACACACGTACACGTATTTTCTCTATAATTATTATGCTGCAGAAAAGAACTGGAAAAAAAATAACGAATAAACAACAAAAATAAATTGTCACATTTTATAACCAAATAGCTTGAAATGTGTTTTTCAACATACATGGGGACAACCACTGCCGTCGCCCGAACACCCACCTGACACAAGCTGCTGTCCAGCAAGCCCCACGGGGACCATTCCAAGGTTATTCATAGCGGTTGCCCAAGCTGTTGGATCTGTGACCGACATGGTGAGGTGTGAAGCATCGATAGCTATACTTCCCAGTGCGTCAGCTGCTGCAGAATAACACACAACTGTTACTAAAGGTATTTACTAGAGGCAAAAAAAGCAAATATTATTGGCAAACTCACAGAGTGATTCATTCGTGTTAGGACGATTAGAATTGGGCTTTAGTTCAGATGTTGATGCACATTAAAAGACACACATTTTTAGCAGCAAATCTCTAAACTCTAAAATCTCTAAGTACTGCCATTCAAATTATATAGCACTCCAGCGGCACTAAAACAATAAATCGGCCTGCTACGCCATCACCACCGAGGTATATATTAAGCAGACATTCTACTCAGTGATTTATTAAAAGCTGGGCTTAAGCACAAAAGAGGACTATAGTCATTTTTATCTGCAACCGGATTTATGCTGGATGAGAATAATGAGATTTGTAGTCATACCATAGCTGGAAGGATGCAGGTTGACATATTAGACGCCATTTACCGGTTATTTTACTCCATGAGAGTCAAACAGGTGAACTGTTTGCTTGCCTGGAAATTGTTGCTTGTTTTCAGATTTACAAACTGAGGTTCATACCTGTAGCCATTGCTTTTATTGGTTCCTTCTGTCGCCGCTCAGAGCTTTCAACTACCGATATGTTTCTTATTGTGTTGTTATCATTTTGCGACATGAAAACCTTTTTGTTAATTAAAGGGTCCACCAGCAATTCATTAAGCTCTAAATATAAAAAAAGAAAATTAAAATCATTTATTAAAGGCCCGGTTGCTCATAAATTAAGCAAATGAGGTTTGCATTAAGATGAAAAAAAAACCCTCAGAAAACAGAACATAAAAAGACTTGCAAGATTTCACAAAATATTTTCTGTCTCAAACTGTACAGGTTTCAAATATGCCTCTTTTGGCAAAATAAGATTTAAAAAATAGCTCATTCATTGCTTTTCCTTTGGGAAATAGTTTTCTAGATGCAATACATATGTTTACACATTAAATAGGTTTTATTTGACAAACTGTCTCATGCACCCTCATCCTTTCTCCTTTTTCAGGCGAGAACCTGGTTGCAGCTCCAGCTGACCCCACCAGCTCAGAATCTCAAGCCTGAGTTACTCATATGCAATATATTCATTCACTCACACTCAAGCAGTTATGCACAGATCAGGCACCTGCCCTGTGGATCTATGTGAATTGAACACGACTCTAACCCGTTACACTGTCTGGATCACTCATGGGCAAAAATCAGAGAAATGTTACTTTAAAAGAAGCCATATACAGCACAATTACATACAAACGGTGTCACTGTGTATAACAGAGGGACGCCACTGTACAACATACAGGTCAAGGAACAGTGAATGTGCTCATCATAACACTATGATTTACACTACAAGCATCATACTTCTCTCCCCAGAAAAGACACATTATTGCAATTTCATATTCTATATAAAAAGGTTCAGCACTAATTACTTAGGATCAAACCAAATGTGACTATTGGAGTCTCTAATCCTTGCGGTAAATGTAGAAATTAATGGAATTCGATTTCTGGTAGCTATGTAAAAAACTATGATATGTTTTCTTTCTATAATCCTATGTACTGAAAGCCCCTATAAGCAAAGCCTTATCTGTTATTTAACGTAATGTTCCTCTTTACATTAATTAGTTCTGTTGTACAACAGTTCGGAAAGCTTTATTTACATTGTAGGACAGAATTCATGTCGCAATAATACTGGCAGTGAAGGCACTGTACATTTTTTTTTTACAGAATAAATGCCTTTATTGATAAAAGTTGATATACGAGAAATCCTTCAAAGATAGTACGTTACAGACACAGATTGCATTAATATGTATACATCCTATTACAGCTCTCAGCAGGGGTGTTCCAGAAAGTTATTAATTAACCAGCTCTTGTCTGAATACATTTATCTGAATATCAGTCGATGCACTATATTTTAATTCATATGAGAAGTGTCCCAGAGAGTATATATTTATTTTACTGTGGATAGCATTAATATTTTTAACAAACTGATTCGTATGAACATGTTTTTGAATACACTATATTATACTATGCAATATTCTTATTGTACTATATGACTAATAAGGTATAAAAAGGAGAGTTTGCAGGAGTTGAAGTTTCAGCTCCCTTACATCACTGATTATTATTATGTAGCACAAACCTCTACGTGAAGAAGAGCTGAGCTGGACATGTATAATGCATAATTGTGTAAGAGTATTCGAAGTCTCACTCTAGGACTCTGAATACAGATTATTAATCATGGCCCCTTTATCACAGCCAGGTTTGCAACATATTTAAATGTAAAACAATGATATTATTAATCAGCCCCAGACTGGCCAGTTGGCACATCAGGTATATACCCGGTGGGCTGCCCTACACTCGATTGCCAGTGGCAGAACCAGTGCAGCAGTGTGTGTGTGGCTGCTAGCTGGATATGCCTGGCTGCATGCTACTTGAGCATAAAAAAAGGAACGTCTGACACACTAATGGCATCTGGCGGCCGGCGGCCTTAAACTGCCAGGGCCACCTCCTCATCGCCAGCCCGGACCTGGCACCAATATAATGATCTTTTTCAGATTTTACTACATTTAAATTAATTGGGCCCAGTTGCTCCTTGCCTTTTCTCTGAATAAAATATGTACCTCTATACGAAATGTTTTATAAATTTTTAAATTATTAAAATTCTTAATACTACCCAGCTAGGAAATATTTTACCATTAACTCTTAATAGCAGAGGTATCGCATAATCACACAAAAGTGCTGCCGCGTACACATCACAGACGATTTATCTAGCTATGTGCCAGAGGTATAGTAAAACGACCTCATATGATTTGTGCTAACATCCATCCCTTAACATTAATTTAGCAAATTGTTTTGCATCAATCTTGGTCCCTTTGCATTAGCTGTTTAGATATGGAATAATGTGATCACAAAATAGAGTAATGGCAAAGTTGCTTCTGTGTCGTGCTGCAATGATTCTGTTTTGTGTCTTGTCATCGCTGCGTCTAGTTGCTATGTGTCATATAGATATGTTATTAATAGAGAGAGCATAATGAAAGTCTGACAAACTCACTTAATTATTTATTCCAGGTATTTTATAAAATGCAACTAAAACTACTACTCCTATTAGTGGTTTACAGATGATCTCCGTCCAAAATATAGATAATTGTAAAGAAATGTAGCCCTTTGTGGACAATTTTGGCCTGGCAAGGGGAGGCGGGAAAGCAGTGGGGTCATATACTGCAAGGTTACGTGACCCTGACATGAAGGTAAGGCTGCTTGCAAGGTGTAAGTGAATGTGTACGTGTTGGTTTGTTAGCATGGATGTGTGTGAGTTAGTGTTTTTGTGTTACTATGGATGTGTGTAATTGGTGAGAGAGGGAGTGTGTGTTAGCCGAGTGTGCAAGTGTGTTAGCATGAATGTGTATGTATACATGGTGTGAGAGGGAGTGTGAGGTACTGTTAGCATGAGTGTATAAGTTTTTTATTAGCGAGTATGAGTAAGTGTATGTTAGTGAAATATGTGTACGCATATGTGTTAGCATTAGTGTGTGCATATGTGTGCCAGTGCGTATGTTGGGGGGCAAGGGCCCAATGGGGCTACTTGGCTTTACTTGCCCCTCAGCCCAGAAGGTGCCAGCCCTCCCCTGCACATGTACATCTGACAATGTTATTAATGTGATGAGCGCAATAAATGTGAAACAGGATGTTTCATTGGAGAAACTGGACAGAAATTGAGCCCAAGGATAAACGTAGAGACACTCCATTAACAGACACAATGAAAATAACAGGACACCAGTTGGCCATGACTTTGCCCAGAGGGACCTCGAAAATACAGAAGGGGAGCTTCAAAAACACACAAGACAAAAAAACCCAGAAACATCTGAAACAATTTTGATTTAACTATGTTAGCACTAAGGACATTGGATTAAATATGGACATAGGATTCCTGTCATATAACCATAACTTAATTTGACATTTCCTTGATTTTATTCCAAATTCTGTATTCTCAACAGCCTTGACTTTGTTTATTTGTACAAAAATATATGTATGAGTTTTTTTTGTTTTAACAATCACCATCACCCCTTCTACCCCTCCAAATTCTTCTCTTGCAAAACACATTTACAACAACCTTAAACTGCTGTGACCTGCACCAGTCTATCATTCTCCCTAATCCCTGTACTGCTGCCCATGCCTTACTTACATGTTTTGCGGTTAGTTTTGCTTTTGACTTGATAAAGGGGAGGTTGATGCTCTCAAAAGCATGTCCTTAAAATGGAATGTCTAATAACGTATTATTTTACACTGCATTAGTAATTTTTAATTAATTCATACCAGCGCTCATAGAGATATCTCGTATATACCATATGCAGTGTACAAAAGGTTTCTGAGTACTGCATGTCTTTTCTAAAAATCAGATGTTTGACAGAAGATTGATTGACTACATACTGAATTACCCTTAATTCAAGTGTTAAACTACCAATCATCTACTTTAATAAGATAAGAGTGGATTTAAAATTGGATTGGTGTCACTGATGGGTAAAAATGTATGTATATTTTAAATTTTAAAATATGATAATTTTATGATAATTTAAAACATTACAACTATATACGAACCACAAAGGTTACATCTTGTACATCTTGTACATTTCCTGGGAAGATACAGAACATTAACCCCTTAAGGACAATGTGCGGTCCCTAAAACCATTGAAAACAATGCATTTACGGGCTTTGTCATTAAGGGGTTAACTACACTCCAAAGAAAATCCAAAACCTTTTCTATTCCACTGTTATCACCTAACATCTAGAGTTTAAACGTAATAATAATAACAATATGCTATTAAAATAAACAACGACATTTTTCAATTATTTCAAATGCAGAACGTATGACAGTAAGTGTGAAAAACGTGGACACCCACATGCTCCACCTTAGATACAGTACTTACGTATTCTGTGTTCGGAGTCTAGAATAAGGATAATTCTTTGATTCACTATATCCAAGAATCAATTAAAAACAGGGAAGAAATCACACGCCAGCAGTATGCTCCTAGGTTTAGTCTGTCAGTGGCTAAACACACAGTACTCTTGGTTAATGTAAAGCAGATCTTGGAAGTGAAGAAGCCTGGAGGAGTTACAGCTTTGAACCGGTCAGGTGTGGTGTCATTAAGATGCCCTGGTAAATCAGTTACATATTTGAGTAAATATACCCAGCTTAAGGCATTCTGAGGGGAGTTAATTTCTAGAAACTACAAAACAGATTGTGACCAGTGTAAACCAGCGGCAAATCACCACTTAACATATGTATTTAAAAGGTCACATAGAGAATATGTGTTACAGTTTAAACAAAGGTGTTGCTAATGAGGCTGGGGACATATATATATGTCCCGGGGCATGTAAGGAAGTTGTCTAGTAACCAATGTCATAAAAAAAGCCCTAACTGGGTAGTTAGTAAATAGCTAAATAACTTGAGGGATGTTTGTACGGCAATGTATGTGTGTATGAATACATACATGCAACAAACGGAATCTTGTGAAGTTTGCTGTTCCACTCACTCTACACAATGCCCTAAATTCCACATTAGAAACACCATTCCTGCAACGGTTGACTTCGTAAACCCTGCCTAATACTTATTAGAAATAAGTATTTAATGATGTAAAATTCTGTCTCATTCATATGTTTTGCTAGGGAACACTCAAAAAGTAGGCTTTTCAGCCAACGTGACAACCTGGCTCCTTAAGGGGCAACCTGGCATGGATTGTATTCGAAGGACGAAGGATGTTAGCTGCAATCCAACCAAAGATTAACCCCATTCACGACAAAGCCTGTATATGCTCACAATGCATTGTCTTTAACGGGTTTAAGATCAGACATTGCTGAAAATAAGGATCAGGGCATTACTATATAAATCTGAACCCAGGCAATTCAGAGTTTTTTTTTTTTTATTGAGTAACTCAATAAAACAAATACATTTTCAGGATAGGTGAGGCTATACACAAACTAGAAAGGATAGTATCTGGCCCACTGGTTGGAGGAAAATACAATGAAATGATTTTAAGTTAATCCTTGCGTTAACACAAACGAATCGTTTGACCTGCTACTGATTAAATGCTTTGGACAATCCCCAGATAGACAGTGGCTGTAAAAAACATTTAAACTACTGGTGTTCGCAAAGTTACCCCATAACTCATGCTTCTCCCAGAGTCTTTTGATTTTAATACTGCAGTCCAATTCTCGTAATAATTGCCTCGGGTTTCATTACCGAGAGAGTGTTAGCAGAATGTATGACATTTCTTGGTCCTGCCATCGCACTAAAGAAGCGTTGTTACTGAGCACACACATGGAGATCTCCTGCTAATTGGTAAAGTGTGGACAAACCGATTGAAGGCTATTCTAGCAGCGTACAGAGTGACTGTTTAATAGTGTAACAGCCAGCTAAATAAGAGGGCAGAATAAAGAACAGCCACGGTAGACAGTACAGATAATTGAAATGTGAACATGTTAACTCCTTACTTGCTATACAGACCAGCCTAGCAGGAGAGAATACGTTAAACGCATTTCCTGGTGCTATACTTGAGATTAATCCCCCTGTCACACAGCTTGCATCTGTTATGGGAAGGAAAACAGCAATGGATAATCATTTTAAGTCTTGTTGGCTAAACATATACATTGGGTCTGCTGCAGCTCACGCATTCCAATTTGTCACCTAATCAAGCAGAACTGTGTAAAGAATATTTTTCCATTAAGGAAGAACAAACAGTAGCTCCAAGGCTCCTCTGCATTTTGTCATCTTTACTCTATGTGGATGTTTTTCTTGTCCTTACAAAACCTTTTTTCGACCCCTGTTGCAGAATACACAAGGCACGTTGACCTGCCTTGGTGCACCGCTCGCAGTGATCAAGCATCTCTTGGATTACTCACTATGAATAGTTGTTTTGTAACATAGTAGAAATAAGATTGATACTTATTTTTTTAAGTTTTGCTTTAGTTGGGATATGGTATGGAAACAAATAGCATTTTCCATAAATATGTTATGGGCACTATATGAATAGGCGTTGCTTTATAATATATGAAAATGTCATTATACTATTAATGTCATCATTTTGGGAAATACATAAAAAAAATCTAAGGTTCAGACAATTTTCCATATGATTTGTTTTATATATATTTGTGTTAGCTTGTTACATGTGATTTTCAATATAAAGGAAATTGTGCCAAATTGTGTTTTATTTTAGCATGTGAAACCTATTCACAGAGGTAAGGAACATTGGACACTAAGTGTGATAACATGTCGATAAGATTGGTGGATAAATATTTAGGATTTTCTCACAATATTATATATATATATTATATATATATATATATATTTATTACTGAACTCACTTTTAATATTTTTAGGATCCATATATCCCTCTGTAGCACTTATATGCATTGCATTTTAAATCCCAATTTCCTTGAAAACACTCCTCTAATAGAAGTAAAGGGGGTTGCTAGTAATTATAAGGCAATGCCTACAGCTATTTTATATGATCATTTAATAACTAATTTATTTTAATTTATTTTCAAAAATACGTTTTGAAGGAACTGCCAGATATCTACATACCTTTAATTGCTTTTTCAACCTCAGGGTCAGGCGGGCTGAATCTAGTTACTCGAACCATCATGAGACAATTAAGGCAAAAATCATCTGCAGGGTCTATCGTCTATATCGTTCATACAGCTCTCTAGTTCTATAAAATCCTGGAAAGCTCACCAAACTGTGTGCTCCCTATTTATTCTTAGCTTATATACTAACAATTCATACAGGCTAACTCTGGTTGCCTTGTGCCTGTCAGATCTGGCTAACTCACACATATACTTGCTTTATTCCAGTAAATTAAGCTAAGGTTGTGTAAAGTGCTCCTTGAACTCGGGGCATTAACAGCTCCTCCTCGGTGAGACCACCCTCAGGCAGTCTTAAAATCCTTCTTTGCAGGAAAGGTTAAGGACAACATAGTTCTCCGTGTGCTCGAATCAAGGACAAATATTTCCAAAGCCCATCAGGCCAGGCAATTAATGGAATTGGCTGTATTTTCTGAATTCCAAAGACATATGGGTCATCATAATGATTACAGCACAGTCCTATTGTTAACTGCTCCTGTGCCACACAATCCAGCTCCTCCGTCTCTTCTACAGCTGCCCTGGGCAAAGGGTATAAGAGCAGCACCAGGCTGGCTGCTTTGAAACATTTACCATGGAAACACAATCATTTAGAGTTATTTTCCCTGATATAAATAATAGGTATCTTCTGCTGCTATGGAACAAGCGTCAATATACCAAGAAATACATGACAATTAATATTTAAAAGTTTACTGACAGCAGAGAGTTGGCTTAGAAATTTAGTTGTGTTACTAAAATGTTTTTCTTCTTTCAAATACCCTAATCATTGACATAAATAAATCAATATGCCCCATATAGTCCTGGTTAAGCTATGCCCCCCTTGGTCATTTGAATTGTAGGGAAGTATGTATCTATATTACTATTTATCTGTATAGTTGTTTTTTTTTTCACAATTGAGTTGAATTGTGCCCTACAGATATTTTGTTACATGTATTAGGTTATTTCAAACTATTTTTGTTAGACCATAAAGTAACTTTAGTTGCCTCTTTGAAAAGATAAACATAGGAAAATTCCCATTATCGTTATTTATTTATAGAGAACCACCATATTCCCCAGTGCCAAACATAAATAAATAATACTACACCAGACAAAAAAAACTCTTCAGATGGCAGTGAGAGAGCTAACTATTTACAGGCAAAAAGAGAGTGGGCGAGATAAGCAAAAGAGACACTTTTCACCATAATGACACCTGCTAATACATTAAGCATGGCATTCACAAAGGCCAATTACATATTTAAAGCTGGTGTTCCACCTACTCTGCAGAACACTGATTATGGCATTAGAAATCATAGCAGTTACTACAGAATGCACAAAACCATACATCCACCACCAAAAAGTAATTGTCTCATGGTCTGCTTAATGACCGTCTGCAGTCATATGACGCAAGGAAATGGTGCTGGAAGACTAAAGACATCTTGAAAGGCAGTACATGCACCTGTTTGCATGCAGAAAAACATGTTAATTAAAATTATAGCTTGTCCTATATTTATTATTTTGGTGATATTTCGTTGAAGCTCATGGAGGCTGATATCTACATCTCAATATTGGGAGGGGGCAAGATGATAATCAATGTCTTATTCTGAAGTTCTCTCCTTTTTTTCACCCCTCTGCACCCACCCCCCTTAACAGGGCTGCCTAAAAAACACTTAACACGTGTTAGAAACTTGAAGGCATTTGCCCTAACATAACATGTTAATAGTTCACCTTAGTATATCAGTGATTGTATTATTCACTCCAATGGAATAATCACATAAAAACAACCTAAACTAACCTAAAGTGTTTTAGATTTCTACGGCAAAAATACGTCAGTGTCTGCCTCAGTTTTTATTACATACATGGCTGTTCAAAAGTTTGAGGTCACTCAGCTGTTTTCATGGAAAACAAGGATATTTCTAGCCATGTAACATAATTGCAAAGGGGGTTTCCAATGATCAATTAGCCTTTTAAACTTAAATTAGCGAATGCAATGTACCATTGGAAAACAGGAGTGATGGTTGCTGATAAAGGCCAATGACAAATCAGCCGCTTCCAGCTACAATAGACACTTAAAACATTGACAATGTCTAGAATATATTGCTGAAACATTTGATGTTATCTGAATGCACAAAATGAGCTTTTCTTAAAAAAAAAAAAAGTACATTTCTAAGTGGCCCCAAACTTTTGCACTGTAGCATACATATCTATTTCATTCACACACCCAATAACAACACACTATGTTCATGCATGCACTTGTACTTGTAAAGAATGCATATTAAAGTTCTCATGGTTCGCCTTAAAGTGCATTTTTAAGTAAGGCCATCATACCGCACATTTAATAAAGATCACATAAGAAATACAGCTCATTTCAGGTAAAAATTCCATCTAACCTGTGTAATGGAGCAGATTACAGTGGCCTGCATAGTATAATAAAAGCTTGCCCACTACTGTTAGATCTGTTCATTCAATCATCCCACTCCTGCAATATTAGCTGGATTTCCCAGCAGCTGCAGAGGGCTCTGCCAAATGGATATTACATTTTATGGTTTTCTGCTGTAACATTACAGTTGATGTAAATGTCATAGAAACTTCCTTTCCAAAGTCACGTCTTCATAAAACGTGTGTGTCATAAAGAGACAAGCCTGAGCAAACAGGAAAACCGGCATTAAGTCACTACACAAAAAAGGGGAAGCAACAGAAAATTACAGACATATTTTCTGTTTTATTCTTCATTGAAAATGGAATAAAAACTTTGACTCATGTTGTAAGCAGGGTAAATAATTAGTACTATGAATATTCTGCAATATGACAATTCCTCTTTGACAACAATCCCTTTAATCTTACTAATAATAGGCCATATTTGCATTTTTATTTTCACATGTGTAACTTTCTATATACAGTATACATTACACCAGGGGTAGAGTGGCAGGGAGTTTTTTAGCAAAACATCTGCCCCCCCCCACACATATTTACAGCTTTTTTAATCTGCAGTCTGTCACAAAGTTTGTGTTTTTTCCTGCCAGAAATACATTTCAGGACGCAACAAATTACTTGCACATGTAGGAGACAATCATAAGCGCAAAAACCAGGAGCTACCGCTCTGCTACCGTGGGGTCACGTGACAATGTGTCATGTGACCCCACTTAATGCCCACCTCTCACTTGTGCACAACAGAGCCATACACAAATCAATGGTTAGTGTCCAACAGGTTGAACAGTAGGCGTCAGGAAGCAAATCCTAGTTGCCTTCAATTAATTCATATGTGCAATTACATTAATGCTATGATATATATACATACACATATATATATATACATACAAACATGTACCTTGCATGTCTTTTCCTAGAACTCATCAACCTTCTCTGATCTGTTACAAAGAACAGAGCTTTCCAGATGCTAACTTTCTGGCAGGAGACCATAACAAACAAATAAACATATCTTGCTCTGAAGCCTGGCAGTGTTACTATCAGGTTACACTGTACATTAAAAATAAAATAGCTTTTTAATTATCATGATGATATACACTCACTGGCCACTTTATTAGGTACACTTGTTCAATTGCTTGCTAACACAAACAGCTAATCAGCCAATCACATGGCAGAAACTCGATGCATTTAGGCATGTAGACGTGGTCAAGACAACTCTCTGAAGTTCAAACCGAGCATCAGAATTGGGAAGAAAGGGGATTTAAGTGACTTTGAACGTGTAATGGTTGTTGGTGTCAGAAGGGCTGGTCTGAGTATTTCATAAACTGCTGATCTACTGGGATTTTCATTCACAACCATTTCTAGGGTTTACAGAGAATGGCCCGAAGAAAATGCCTTGTTGACGTCAGAGGTCATAGGAGAATGGGCAGACTGGTTAGAGATGACAGAAAGGCAACAGTAACTCAAATAACCACTCGTTACAACCAAGATATGGAGAATACCATCACTGAACGCACAACACGCCGAACCTTGAAGCAGATGGTCTACAGCAGCAGAGATCACACCGGGTGCCACTCCTGTCAGCTAACAACAGGAAAGTGAGGCTACAACTTGCACAATTATTTCAATTATATATATATATATATATATATACACACACACACACTCTTATAGTGTGTGTATATATATACACACACACACACTCTTATAGTGTGGGTTTTTCCAATATACAGATATTGAAAACATATACAACATACTGAACAGATTATAGATCAAAGATGCCTATGAATTTATTAAAGAGGTAACCTGGACCATTAAAGTTTAATACTTAGAGCCATGCTGTTGGTATATATTTTGCACTGCTGATCCGCTGGCTGTCACCCAGGCTCACTGATGTCAGTTATGTAACTGATCTTGTTTTTTGTAAATCACTGTTGGGTAGACTTACATTGCATCTTGAAATTGATTCTATAGCGGAATCCAAATGTCAGTGACCTGTATATCATAATATTATTCTGCATGTGGATCTACGCAAGCCACCAGCATCTACTGAGCACAAGTGCCACTATCATATTGCATTTGCTAAATACTTATACTTTATAAAGGTTATTTCCTCCCTTTTACCAATGCCTAGAGTTTATCTTCCCTTATCCTAGAACTTGCAGGATTACGTAGGCAAAATGCAACAGTAAAAACAACCATTCCCTTATGACGATTTGAGTTTTAAAATGCTGTTGCTTGTGAGAATATAAAAGTGGATTAAAAAATATCATAGTCTTCTATACTTGGAAACACAGTGTCGCTACTAGCTACTCCTTGAAGGCAGACTCGTTTTAGAAACATTTCTTAAAGGGGAACTGTCTCCCCTTCATTCTTCAACACCTATAATTTCTTTTGGTAATTGTAAAGGGTTGGGAGATTTTTAGCCCTAACATTTGAATCACGGAAGTGGAGATCTGTGATATTCTCATTCCTCCAGTATGAAGGCTACCTGAACTAATCAATAATTTAAATTTTTAAACACCATAGTATGCTCAGTTGCACAGTTGCAACCACACACACCAAAGTCTGGAAAAATAACTTCCAAAAAGTGCAACATTACCTAAGTAGATGAATAAAAACATTTAAATAATAAATGCAAAATATTAGTGTTTTTTTATTTTGTTTACAAACGTTAATAAGAGAATTCACTGAAAAAAATTTATACCATTATTAGGAATCAAATTAATATCTAACATATTTTGGGCTGGAAATTCTCTGGAAAACCTATAAACATCTTTATTTGTTTTTCTTGGCAAATACAAACGGTGACCTCACCAGGGAGAATAGATCTTTACTAGCATTTGGGAAAGAATGCTTGTAATAAAATGACTTATCAAATAACTGCATTTCTCATCTTTCACAGTCCAAGATTTCTTGTTCCCTTTATTTAAGAAATCAAAAAGTAATTTTGTTTACACTAAATAAAAGTACATTTAACCCCTTCAATCCCAGGGGTTTTTGGTACCTCAAAGCCCGGAGCAATTTTGCAATTTTTGCGCTATGTCGGTTCAGCGATGATTCTCTTTTCCTGTGAATAGTGTACCCATATAAACTATATATTGTTTTTTCAAGGAGAGATAGAGCTTTCTTTTGATACCATAGTTGGATGATTAGCTGAAAATTTAGAATTAGAAATTTAGTAAAAACTAGCAAAAATTAGAAAAAAACATCTAAGTTTTTTTACATTTTCCCTCTGAATCCTCACAAAATTAGGTAAAGAGACAGAAAATTCCATCCAGATTTATCAATTTAGGTGTCCTGATTTCAGAAATACCTAATTTATATAGATTTTCCATATTTTCCCAGCACATATAGGCAACATACTATAAGGTGTACATTACTTTATACAAAGCCGTTAAATTTTTACATTAGGTATGATGGGACTGCAACTCTAATTTTAAACAAATAAAACAAAAACACCCACAAAGGTATATATTTCTGTAAAGCAGACAATCCAGGCTATCCTATCAGGGGTATTAGGGCACTCTACATGCAGGTATTTGGCCACCAATCACTGTCAAAGGTGGCCACAGAAATTAGTTCCTGCACTTTTTTCACCAACGCGTCTTAGTATTTTGTAGTATTCTTAGGATTTTGTGTACAGGGTATGTGTTACGGCAGATAAATATATCCTAAATTGTTCAGCCGCCTCTCCTGATTACGGAAATACCCCACATGCCTAGTTTTTTTGTGGTTTTCTGGACATTACAGGGCACAAACGGGACCATGCGCGTTATAGATTCCAAACGTGAAATTTTCACATTTTGCTTTAGTAGACCTATGTTTCATTTGGGGCTGCTTAGCACCCCCCTAATTATAAATACCCCCATAAAAGTATATATTTCTGTAAAGCAGACAACCCAGAGTATCTCATCAAGAGCATTTGGACAATTTCCATGCAACCATTTGGCCGCCAATCACTGCCAAAGTCAGCCGTTGCTCTAATTTCGTGCACTTTTTTCACCAACACTTCTGTGTTGCTGAGGATTTTTGGCACAGGGTATGTGTTACGGGGGAACTGTCTCTAGACAGACCCTGTTGGGCTACCCGATCCTCCCGTGCGCTTCCTCGCGATCGAGCATTTTTCTCTGTAACAGCTTTCCGGCTTCGCGCCGGAAGCTGTTACGGGAGATCGGGCAGCAGAAAGCCAGCAACGCTGGCTTCTGCTGCCAGGGGGGAGTCCAGGCTGTCAAACGACAGCCTGGTCTCCCGTGCAGCGGCAGGGATGTGTCCCTGACGCTGCACGAAGGGCTGGACGTACCGGGACGTCCATAGGGGTTTCTTTGTGGGCGTTTTTTGGACGTCCCGGTACGTCTATAGGGGATTGAAGGGGTTAAATGTTAGTAGATCTCTCTTCAATCATATCTGAAGCCCCGGCCAAGCCTATGCCAGTGGGCCAGAGCTCCCTCCATTCCTGGTGGTGCAGTGGAGGTGAAGACCTGTGCAGCTGCCAACATCTACACTATGAATTATTCCATTACAGGGCATCAGGTGGAGCATCGACCACGAAGGAGGAATTGCTGGAGAAGCGTAGGCTTCTATTGCTCCTTGCAGAGCTCCACTTCCAGACCTTTGTGACTGTTTTAAGAGCCCTTAGGACAGCTGATTTGGTCCGTAATGGAAACCTGAAGGAGGTTTTGGCAGGGCAGTTTAGGACCTGCTATATTACCGTATAAATGCAGTCGGTTAAGGTATGTGCTAATACATCTAAGACAACGAGCAGGGAACAACAAATTGAGTCCCAAAGAAAATCATGTAATTATTCCATTCTTTGCAACAATAAAACCAGCAAGTGACATAATCAAGTTGTAATAAACCAGTCTTCTAAAGCATGTCATAACGCCAGCAAACTGAGATGGCTGGATAATTGCAAGGAAGCAATAAAGGAATGGCCTGCATTCTTCGATCTCTAATCGGCACTCTGTGTAGTCCACCTGTTTCCATGAATCACTGACGTTCATTCATTGATTGTCACTAATGAATTAGAGGGCATTAAGCCAAATCCTGAATTTTAAATAACATGTCAGCAAAATTCTTTGATAGAACATTAACTAAAAATGTACTACAGTCAACTGTTAGTCTTGTAAATGTTAAATCGTCATTTGCTGTATGTCAGGACACAGTAGTCATATAGCTAGCATATATAAACTTGTCTTTTTTATGTGTTTTTCCCCATTAACATCACAAAATGCATTTCTAGCCAATCCGTCAATAAACTCTTTAATTCATGAAATGGCCAATCAGGAAGTATAGAGTATTTAGAGTTGTTAGCAAATACATGAAAACACATTTCATTAAAAATTATTGTTGGGGACTAAACATAAAAATTATGCTTTTTGAGATTCTGAACAAGGTTTGGTTTTTGTTTCCCTTTTTTTCCACTGTGATTTTCAGTCATTCAGATTCTCATATGAAATGAAATACTCCTGTTGTCAATCAGCCATTAATTTTGTTACTGGTCACATCAGTCTTTGGAGACATGCAACACAATCCTTTGCACAACAGCTGCTGTATAGGTCTTATTTTGGCCCAATAATTCAAGAGGCCTTCATCACCTTTATCTGTCCGCTCCCACGGCACTAATTTAATCTGAAAAGCAGCGTTGCAGAAATACGTAACAATATTCATGGTACTACACAGTTGCTCATGACATAAAAATCTTCAGAAATAAAGCTATATGTACTATAGTTTTCGAGACTCTTTTCTATTGGTAGTAAAAATGTTACTTGAATAAAAAAAGTAGTGTTTAGTAGAGTTATGCTTGACAAAGTGTGTGAGAGAAAAATTGTCCTATCACCCTCATGCAATAGAACATCCCTGACAAATTGCTATTACAATGTATTTTCTTTTTTTAGTTAGATAAATAGAATTTAACAACTATGATTACTGGGTGGTTGTCGGGGGCGGTCTGGTGGTCACAAGGCGGCCCTGGCACTTTAAGGCCATCGGACGCCTGATGACATCCGATGGCTGGATATGCCAACTATCCTATTTACTGTGGGGGACAGTCCTACAGTCCTGATTTTTGAGCACCTTCATATTGAGCTGCCCCCTCTTTCTTTGGTGGGCGAATCTAAGGCACCACCAAAAGTAAAAACACTGTTGGTTTATCATTAATTGTACAATGACCCGTTTGAAGAAAGACCCTGTTCCAACCCTTTACCTCAGACACAGATGAAGTTTTCAACAGTAGCTTCACAGTGCAAACATCCCAAGTATCCCGCTTTTTGCAGAACAGCCTAAGGTTTGGTCCTGCTGTCTTGCATTTGCAGTTAGTTGGGATCATGGGCCAGTTGGGAAGATCTTCTGGTCTCCCCTGATCAGCCTAGGGAAGTATAACATAAATGGAGGTCTGACGACTCCCACTACTGACCCCGCCCTCTCCCATATGACCCCACCTATAGCCACACCCTCAAGACAGCTGATGGGGTATGCCTACCCACTGGGACAAATGCTGCATTTACCCTATGTAAAATATGGCTCTGTTTTTGTCTATAAAAACATAAAAGCTAACAAATATAATGCAAACAGTAAAAAGAAAATGATAAATCATCTGAAATACACTCTTAATTGAATCCAGCCCCAAAAGCAAGTATACCTTGTTATTATTATATATTAACATTCCATTTTTTATTATCAACTTCTAACCTACAGAACATTTCATGCAATTTCATTTCCCACGAATACTGTATTGAAATGCTACCAAAACATGCCATATGGCACACCCGGTATGCCACATACTCATCCGTTCTACCTCCACAGAGGCAAATCAGGTACCGCTGTATGCAGCCATTGGCTGGATATGCCCAGCCGCAGGCCACATGAGTATACAAACGTAGAATGCAGCCGCGCATATCCAGCCATCGGACATCATCAGGCGTCCGCTGGCCTTAAAGAGCCAGGGCCGCCGTGTGACCGCCCCTGACAACCACCCAGTAATCATAGTTGTTAAATTCTGTTAGTAACATTTACCTAACTAAATAAAGAAAATACATTATAATAGCAATTTGTCAGGGATGTTCTATTGCTCGGCATTAACCTTGTACACATGGTAGCTGTAGTACTTAGACACCACGTCCCCTGCACTGTTTGAGAAAATAACACAGTCACATTAAAATAAGCCGTTTCATAAATCTCTGACGCCAAGGATAGAATTAATGTATTTTTATGAATACGTTGCTTATAAGCACTCCACAGTAACCCCACTAATTCTGTTTTACAAAACACCCACTAACATTTAAGCAATGGTTTAACAAACGCAGTGTTTTATTTTGCAGAAGTGCAAGAACATTATTAAGATAATAAACTCTAATCATGTTACAAAAAAAAAAACATCAATATGCATTGTCAATTTAACCAAGCCACTAATTATAACCTAGGGGGTCTGTAAGTTGAGTAAGATGTAATTTTTCATTTAAAGGATGTTTGCATTCAATCTGCCAGTTCTGCTTAGAACGTTAGCTCGAGTGAATAAAGAAGAAAAAGCAGAGAAGCATCCATGTTTACACCAGGCTTAATCAGAGATAAATTCAATTAGCTAGTCATGCGTAGCACATCGTATTTGTGCTGTGCTGTTATTAAACACTATTTTTGTTATCGGATGCCAGAGAAATACTTTGGACAAACAAAATGAACTTGGATCGTAATAAATAAAAACTTAGGTGCTAGATGGCTCTTATTTTAAACTTTTTTGTGTGTGTGTGCGTGAGAAAATACAACATGATTTACAACAAACGCTGGCCCCAGACTACATTTATTGATATTCTAACTTTCCTCCCAAGCAAATTAGCCATGCTCACACCAGCCAGAAGTAATGAATACTTACTGTACACAGCAGATGTGTAGTGTGGTTTGGACCTTCAACAAGGACATCTGAGTCATTTTAAAGGAGGGTAGCGCAGATTAATAGCCTCTCTGTGTAGAGAATGTGTACATCATTCTTCCCAAACAACTTTTTTTTAAAATGGCTTAAATATAACGGTTAAAGTAACATAACTTGCTTGAGAACTCCTTTCTAGTATCCAAGATATCTTGGCTCTTGGCCCATTATGTTAGAAATCTACTTGTGAAAGCTGAAGAGCAATGGAATCTTATTCTGACAAAGGGAGCATATAACTCATTCTCGTGAATAGATGGAGTGCACTTGCAAATATTGAGGGGGAAAAAAGGGCTTACTCTTAGAGAGAAACCATTATGTCCTTCTTAGGACTCCCAGGTTTTAAGGGGCTCTTAGTGAAAAAGTTTAAGAGGGCATGATTCTGAAACAAGCGATGAAAAAAAAAAATAACAAATGTACTGAGGAATATAGTGCATTGATCACCATGTTGTTGTTTTTTTACAAAAAAAATTATACTAATATAACTGTAAATGATTAGTGTCCCAACTATCCCCTGAAGTAGGGTCTTTTGACCAATAGGGGCTCTTAGCAGATGCTTAATCTCCTGATATGATATCACGTAAGCGTTTAGACAGATGGCTATATGCCTACCATTGAGAGACTGGAGTGAAGATATTTATTATGTAGCTCTTGCGAAGCTATTATCACAATCCACACCCAGGACATAACTTGACATCAACTGACAAACCAGTTGTGGACAACATATCCAAAAATGCTCATTCATACAACAGCAACTGACTTTCCAACAGTAACATTTTCCTTGTAGAAAAACAGTTTACTCCTAACAAAAACAACAAAAAAAAAAACACTTTACCAAACACAACATTTTACACTTCGGTACAAGTGCACACCTCCCAGCAATTTAAATGACCTAAGAGGCAAGCTTTTCTAGCAGCGAGCGTGGATGAGTCATAGTCCTTTTTAACTTAGAATGGCATTTACAAGAAAAAGAATTTGTTTAAATAATTTTATTCACAAAACTTTTATACTATTTATATATATACATTATTGTGACTTTTAAGCCTTAGAAACTTCTAGAAAAGAGGTACATAGGATATGCACTTGATAACCTTAAAGACTTTTCAGGTGATCACCATAGATGTGGCATGAGTTTTGTAAGAGTACCTTATCACTATTACTACCACCTCCTCCTGACCACCTAGCAATCATTTCATAATGAAGACTATGGAAATGAAATATTCTTACAATCATCATGAGGCTATTATAATTATGGATTTCCAATCAATAAATGATGGAAAAGTACTTTGCTTTCATACTATATTGTATTAAAAAAAACGAGTAGTGTAAGAAGTGCTGTTTGAGTAATCTAGAGCACAATTCATCTTAAAACCAAACCGAGAACATTGTGAACTCCCTTTTTTCTGATACCACCAAGGAACAGTTGATGCCAAAGATTTTCAGAAAAAGGTACAAATATGATGGTTTTTTTCATTGTTTTGAGATTTCTTGATTGTCAAGGTATTGAGGAACAATGAATAATTTGTTTCTTTTTTTATTTCAGCCTTTTTTTCTTTCCCAGTTTGCAATTTGCTTTAATTGTTATGCATCCTACCCATTCATTGGCTTGGCTTAAGGCAATTGCTTATTTGTTTTTCTTGCATATATATCAAAAGAACAGGTGAAATAGCTAACAATTTAATTTGACAAATAAATCAATTTCTTTTGTCCTTCGTGGCGACCGGCGTGAAAATGCAGTTACTGGAGCTATGTATTTTAAACTGGAATATTTAGTTCACAGACGCGTCTGATTTTAAAAGAATTTGGCATGTTATTATTTCTCCTAAATTGAAGGCATCACAAAAAAAAACATTTAGTAGATTCCAGTGCAGCATAATTGAATACCCACAGTGTGTCTATAGTCATAAATTACTGGTGGCACTTTGCATAGGGTAAACCATTGTGGCGATGTGGGGGCGGCTTTTGGGGACGACGTACCTGGTACGTCACGGTCTGGTGGTGACATTTGACCAGTAAGTACCAGGTACGTCCCGGTCCGGAAGGGGTTGAACCTTACTGTTCTTATGCTTTCCAAGTGGCCCTTGTGTACACAAATGTGGAAATATAGCTAATTACTATTTTTTACAATGTTTATTGAAATCGTGACAATAACACATATTTAAGCAAATCATAAAATAGATGAATTACTATTTTTGATAACCTGCATAAATGCCTGTCAACAGGTCAGAAAGCCATGGTTACATCCTCCGAGGCAGAAGTTCTTTGTTCATTTGTAATGTTGAGAGGTTTGTTTTAAGATGCTCAGCTAATTTCAAAGAGCAGTTAATGTTTCTCAACCGCTTGAAACACTGCCGTTTCAGGTTATAAACCATTCCAAAAACATGGAGATCTAGCATTACCAGAGCTATTCCCTCACCCACTTACTTTTAATTTTCACTGTTAAAAAAGATTACTCAGAGGCAAACACAAAAAACAAATAGAACAATATCGTTTTCCATGCCAGTAGACACTACTTTTCCGCATTCTGCATAGGATTAAATGGGATCTAATATGGCAAACCCCTTACATGCTACCCTTTGTGAAAAGGGTCTGTTAGCAAACAGACTAATTGTTGTAAACATTAGCAGTATGTTATATCAAATACTGTAGTATATGTTATATGTTTGCCCAAAAATGTAGGATTAAGTAGCCATAAGGTCACAAGTTTTGACATACTTAAACGCTTATATAAACCAGCCGTTCATCTTGGGAAATCAGTTTATTTTGAAAGAATGAAGGGTTTGCGTCTGCCTTTCAAGGTTAAAGCACATTGGTTCTGTATTGTCTGCATTTGCATGTACGGTCACACACCAGTAACTTCTCAGAAAATATGAATACATTAAAAAAATCTCAATATGAAAACCGAGCATGCTACATCTGCGGTTAGCTTCTGTTTTGAATGCATTTTAAGGCTGTGTCATAGAAAAGAAACACATTTTAAAATTGTCCCTTCTTCCAGACATTATTTAATTTGCATTATTTATGAGTTATATGATGGTTTTATCACACTGGGAATTTTGCCTGCTTAGATAACTAGGATGATTGAACTAATTGCTGGAAGTCACAAACGAAAATGGCTTCTGAAAACAAAATGTGATGTCATTGTTTAGCAATTCAATTATTTGGCATGGCACCGCAATCCAGACAAGACAATTAAAGTTAACCTTTCAAGAGGATGCCAGTTCAGTAGAGGGTATGTAATCATGCATAAAGAGTAAGAAAAATTTCTCCATTATTAATCAACGATTATGACCGGAATACCTATATTTGTCCCATCCGCCTTTTCTTAATTTATTTCTGTAACAGGTTGCGAACCACAATCTATAGTGCTCCCCTACAGTATGTGGGATATACGGTATAAAAAAAAACACATAAGAAAATCATGCCTTCAGCGTAGACAGTTAAACCACATTTAACCACAAGTCTAATTTCGCGATTACCAAATGCACAAAAAATAAAAATACAATTTTGGGTGCTGGACTGTTCCTTTAACTTGTTTTATAGTGTGAAAGAAGACCTAGAAATTAAAAAAGCTATATATGCAACCGCAGTGGCCATCGCAATAGGAAAGTGTCAGTATAACATGCTTGCTCATTAATCTTTCAGAGTTCCTCATTAGAAAGACACATGTTAACAAATGATCTACATATGGGATATAGATTTTGTTCTTTCACTTACACTGCTTTAGGTAGTGAGGTCAGTAGATGCTATGTTCCAACAGGTGCTAACATAACCGGATTACAGCATATACGGCAACTTTATTAATGACCCGTCTTGGAAACTCTTCTAATATGAACTTTTTTATACCCCATCACATTATGTTGTGGTCATTAGCTTAGACATTGCTGCCAACAGTACAAAATCTGCTGAGAAAGCCCTGATAACCGAGCTTATGTTTGTTCTAGCCATCAACTATCCCAGCACATGTCCTGATTATTTAGGTATCGGCAGACCAAGAGTTGTAGTACTGTAATAGTTCTAATACTGTTATGTTCTGTCTTGAACATGTATGGTCATGTTTTGGTTAATTTTGAATACTGTCAATTTTTCTTGCACTGTCAAGTTATTGTTAATATTCTCTTTTCTACTACGTAAAGAGCCTCATGGCCCAACAGGGCGGTCTGCTGTCAATGGTGCCAGAGGGACCACCACACCCATGGTCCTACTGCCTGTGTCTGGAACAGATAGTTCTTCTTTGAATTACAGTTAATAGTTAGTTCACTGCTTTTAAAGCAACAAGTTTAGGACAATGAAATTGTCTACATTACTTACTTAATAATATTACCGGTACTTCCCATTGAAATCATTGTTCTATAAATAATTATTTTTAAAAAAAATGTGTTTCATCCTATAATCTCATGATGGCATCATTACAATTGGAATCTACCTAAACATGTAGAAATATTACAACTTTTTGATGACACCACATACATTCGAATGTACAAGCAGGTTTTTTTTTTAATGAAAAAAATATTTGAAAAGAAAATGCAACATTTAAGTCTGTCATAAAATTGAAATGGAAAAAAGAAAGCCTATGTATTCTTTTTTTCTATAATGATAATATCTTAAAAAGGTTATTTTCTACTTCAAATCAATGGATAAATGGAATATATTTCAAATTTTAATAATAAGCACTGTCAGAAGATAAATATTTCCGGAATGATGTACAACTATTTGTGATAACTTATAGGATTACTTTGCAAACACACTCTATCTTGAATGCAATTGTTGTCTTTTCGCTTATATAAAGGAGCACAGGCACCAAATCCCGACTTTAAGATTAGGAAATACAAACACTATCAAATATTGCTTTAGCATACATGTCATGAAATCCATCAACGGTATTAAAGTGATGGCCCCATCAGAATGATGGTCCTCAAAACTGAAATCGTTATTCTTGCAACCTTGACAGCTAAGCAAAATTGGAAGTGCAAATACAGTGATTTAAAACCTCAAAGGCAGAAGTGAGCATTTCATTATATCTGTATCATATAGCAGCAGGCTGTGAGAAAATCAAGGCTCGATCCTGATAGCTGTTCAGTTGTGGTCTTTCACTTTCGGCACCAAATATAACACTGCTATGACAGTCCCCTCACACGATTGATTAAAAAAACCACCCAGGATGGGATTGAAAGGGTGAAAGGGGAATGGGAAATTGTTTGCAGGATAAAAATTCAGGAAATACTATAGGATCTGATGTGATAGAAACATAGAAAACATAAAGGCATTCAACTGGTATAAGATTGGAAGTATATGTCAAAGGGGTAGAAATGCTAAACCAAGAGACCAAAGACAGCTTTTAGTGTGAGGTGAAGCAGGTGGGGAGTGGGTGTGACTACACACAGCTATGTTGGCTGGAGATACAATACTTTGACCTGGAGAGTTCCGAGGTACACTATGTGGACAAAGGTACTGGGACATGTGACCATTACAGGAACCTTTATGACTCTGCAGGTATAACAGCCTTTTCTGGGAAGGTTTTCTACAAGATTTTGGAGAGCTTCCTTGCCTTTTCACCCAGTACAGCATACAGTCAAGCACTGATTTTGGACGAGAAGGCCTGGCTCGCAATCCAGTTTTGGTTCATCCCAAATGTGTTTAATGGGGTTAAGCTCAGGGCTCTGTGCGGGCAGTCACCTTTTGCCACAGCAAACTCATCTAACCATGTCTTTATAGACCTTGCTTTCTGCACTGAGGTACAGTCATGCTGAAATAGAAAAGGCCTTTCCCATGTGATTGTAAGGGATATAAACCATAATTAATAAAAGAGCACAAAATTTATAACCAATAAAAACACAGACAACTTCAGTTTGGATGGACAGGCCGTGGTCTTTTATTTAGCTTACAATGTAATCAACAACTTACACACATAACCTTGAAACATTGTAACCATAAAGCACTCCTGGCCCAAGCCTCAGAGTGCAACCAAAATTTAACCCTTTCAATGCCGTCCGCCCTAAAGCCAGGACAGCACACTACACCACCCGCCACGAATGGAAATCAAACATTCGTGGCCCACCCCATAAGAACCACGCCTCGAAAGCAGCTCCTCCATCTTCAGCCTTTGGCTCTCCCGCTATGCTGCTGCTCACCAGACGCAACAGGTCAGTGCAAACAGCTAGCGGTTCGCCGCAGGTAAGTGAGGTACACCTCAGGGAACACCCTATTTATAGGGCAACTTCCCGCCTTTAGCGCAGCGCGAGGCAGTCGCAAGAGCAAGGCGCGCAAAGAAAAGGGGTGTAACTAAGCGGCGCGCACGAGCACATAACATTAAAAAGTCGTCGAAACTAAGCAGCGCGAGCGCAGCTAGAAAGTTCTTTACACCTTTTTTTTTTTTTTTTTTTACTTACATAACCTGCCTGACCTAACCTTAAAACGTAAAGAAGTGAAACCCAATGTCAAAAAAGTAAAAAAAAGACCTTAATACTTTCCTTTCTTGCGGTCGGGTCTATAGCAGCAACCCTACAAAACACTCTCCACGGAATGTTGAAAAAGGAAACACAAAATTGACTTCTGTCTAGGGGCGCTTAAAACCGCGATCTCGAATAGTTCATATACCGATATAAAAAAGGGAAAAAGAAAAAATATATAGTGTGATACAGTAAAAACAATATAGCTCCGGCACGGAATTTCAATGAATGCACTCACAATATGGATAAACTTTTAGCGCGTATATCACGGAGGAGTGGTTGTGATATACGCGCTAAAAGTTTATCCACATTGTGAGTGCATTCATTGAAATTTTGTGCCGGAGCTATATTGTTTTTACTGTATCACACTATATATTTTTTCTTTTTCCTTTTTTATATCGGTATATGAACTATTCGAGATTGCGGTTTTAAGCGCCCCTAGACAGAAGTCAATTTTGTGTGACCTAACCTTAAACCCTGACCTTTCTATGACCCCTTTATCCCCACAAACACATGACACCCTGCCTGCTAATTAGAGTCAGGGCTATCCAAACTGTTTCCACAAAGTAAGCATAGCATCGTCAAAAATGTATTTGTATGCTGTATGCTGTAGCATTTAGATCACCTTTTACTGGAAGAAAGGAGCCTAGCTCAACACCTAAAAACAGCCTTATACCATTACCCTTCCTCCAAAGTTTGCAGTAGGCACCATGTATTCCATTAGGTAGCATTCTCCTGTCACTCGCCAAACCCAGATTAATCCGTCAGACTTCTAGATGGTGAAGCTTGGTTGATTACTCCAGAGAACCGAGGCATGCGTTACACCACTCCAGGCGATGCTTGGTATTGCCCACAGTGATCTTTGGCTTGGGTGCAGCTGCTCAGCCATGGAAAGCAATTTCATGAAGTTCCTGACACACAGGGCTTCTGCTGATGTCGCTTCCACAGACAGTGTGGAACTCTGTTGTGAGATATGCTTCAGAGGACAGATCATTTCCGCACTAGGCTCTTCAGCAGTCAGCAGGGCTGCTCTGCGCCTGTTCATGGTCTACCCCTTTGTGACAGAGCTGTTGCTACTGCTAGACATTTCCACTTCACAATTATAGCACTTACACTGCCCCGGGGCAGATCTAGGAGGGCAGAAATTTCATGAACTTATTTGTGGCAAAGGTGACACTGCCACTTCAGTACTAAACACTTCAGTATGACCCATTCTACTGCCAATGTTTGTCTGCTTATGTGCTGCCTATATGCTTCATTTTATACATCTGTCAGGGATGAGTATGGCTGAAATGCCTAAATTCAGGAGGGGTGTCCCAATACTTTTGTCCATATAGTGTATGCCAGTTCCTAGGTAAGTCAGCATATGGCCGACCAAGGACCAAATAAGGTTTGAGGTTTTTACATTAACAAAAATAGGTAGACTACATGGGGAGAATAGTTTAACTGCCTATGAATTCTTATATTTCTGCTTAGAAATCTTAGAAATCGGTTATCATTTTAATCATTTGGCAATACTTGTTAGTGAGTAATTGTATACAGCAAGTATAGCAGCCACCTCAATTGACACCCCATCTGCCACCTAGTGTCGTCAGTGTTGATTTTCAAACACATTCCATTCATGGGCAAAGTGGCAAAAATATCAGCATAAAGGCAATAAAGCCTTTCCCTACCCCCATAACAAAAATGTACAAGTGCTGCCTGCGCAGGTGGTATTGCTTCGGGATAGGAACTGAAGACTTTGCAATGTTGGATAATTATGTGGCCTGGCTACTATTGCTTAAGAAAAATCACCCTTTGGCTCATTATTGGGCATCTGTCATCTTCTAACATATCAAGATACATAATTTAAGGACTACTCATTATGAGGACAGCAGACCTTACAGAGCAACTCTCCCTACTGTACAAGTGCTATGGAATCAGTGCCCTATAAACAAAATATAGTAATATAATCTGAAATAACTTTTATTTGTTAAGCATTAACCTATTCCACAGCACAAGTCATAATCTAGGCTATATTTGCTCTATTATAAGACAAAGTTTTCTTCAGAAAAAAATGATCTAAAAATTTCCTTGTCTTATTATTGAGGTTGCCTTTTATTTCAACCTCAGATCCGCTGCACCACCTCAGCCGACCAAGCCTAGGGGCTTGTTACTCACCCTCGCCCTCTCACTAACTCTTTCATGCTGTCATGCTATCTCACACTTTCATTCACGTTCTTATTCACTCTCACTCACAATGTCTCCCTACTTTCTTTGCCAACTGCTTCTGTGTCCCTATATCTTTTTTTCTGCAGCTCTTCTTCACTTGACTCTTTCTTCCTCCACTTCTTCCCGGTATCAGCTCCGTTATCCAAAAGGGCCAATTGGAGGAACAGGGAAGACATTGGCCCTGTGTAGTGAGGCATGGCTCCACCATTTTGCGGAAGTACTCAGAGAGGCCAGAATATTGCAGATGGATTCACAGACAAAAAGAGGAGGAGAAAAGCTTCTCTGTCTCCACGAATACATCTGCAATATTCAGCCTCTCCCTGTCCCTCCAATCAGGGGAGTGGGGAGGAAAAACATCAATAGGGTTGTCTTATTTACAGCCCTTTTTTGTATTTGGGGGGGTGGTCACCTTATAATCGAGCAAATCCAATAATTCACGGTTCTCGGCAAGAATGGTAGGCTTAAAAGGTCCCCTATTCATGAGTGTAATTTTTAAACACCATAAAAATTATAATTATATATAAAGAGCAACAAATGTAAATGTTTATTTTCCAATTATTACAAAACTATTTGTTATGTCCATTCTTATGCCTGACATGTTCACCGTGCTTCTTCTATTTACTATGCAGATTATCTCAGCAGGGCCCCAGGGTTACATCTTCAGCTATATTTAAAAACAACGTTTGTTTGGGAGTTGGCACATAATGCTAGATAGGTGAACTTCTGCATAAAAAGTGAAGTACATTTTCATGACAACGCTCTGGGGTTGAAACAAGCCATATTACGTAGATTTCCATTGCAAGAAATGCAGTCTCCATGTGTATAATAATATGTATTATGAATTTATGAATAAAGTGGTTACTCAGTAAATTGATTTTATGCTGACATAATGGATATGTTGAACATATGACATATGAATACAGGTTGATAAAAGTAATAACTGATTCATCAGGCAAGCACTAGAAACAACATGAAATGCAAAGGATTCCGCCGACCATTTAGTAACAACTCCCACAAAACTACGTCCATTAACATGATTCTCCTATATGGATGACCAGGGTTACATAGAAATGGTATAGTAAGATTGATTGTTAAATAAATATGTTTACCATTGTATGGTATCATACTAATTGCAGATATGGTAAAATGCAGATACACTAATTAAATAACTACAGGGATGGTCCTTACTAAGAAAAAAAAATAATTTACTTTTGTGTAGAAGAGAAAAACTGAGAAAATACACACTTGCCTTCCTAAATATTTTTCTGTTAAATCCCTTTCTTGTCTGTTGCAAAGACGTGGAGGATCTTGCAGCTGTAACAAGGAAAGAATGACATTACAAACTTATTATCATAAATTAATAAGACTTTTTTTTTTTTAAGCAGAAATTGTACATTTTGACGGATTAACAAACTACAACAGAGGAAACAAAACCACACAAAAGAGATATTAATTTTACAATGGTCTTAATATTTGGAAAACAAAGATGATGTAAGCTACTTACATGGTAATATTCTTATAAGTACACAAAATCCAAAATACTTTTGTCTATCAGAAAATGCCATACACATTGGATTATACAACAAGAACAGTTCTTTTTGTATATGTAAGATTTTATTTAACACAAAGAGAGGTTTACACTAAAAACTAGATCAGGGGCGCACCTAGAGTATTTCGCACCTGGGACGGATCCTGTATGTGCCCCCCCCCCACACACACACTTTAAAACTGCATAGCTTCTATCACTATATACTGGCGCAGACGCTGAAGGTGGTACAGCATTACTGTTATTATTATATACTGAGGCAGACATTGACGGTGGTACGGCATAACACCTATCATTAGATAATGAGGCAGTCAATGTCTGCCTCAGTAGAGGCATGATTTGTGTTAATAAAATATGCAGATTAAAGTAAATGACACAAAACCTTTACTGTTCCTCTCACTGATTTCTGGGCCTAGAAAGTGTTGTGACTACAAATTCAGGATAATTAAAAATGAAATAGTTTATTTATTCTAGGGATGCACCAAAATGAAAATTCACGGTTCACTTAGCCAAAACCGAAAATGACCCCCCACCTTTAAAAATAATAATAAAAACTCACATTTTTAATAAAAGTAGGTAACACACCACAATTGGTCAAAAAAATAGCAATATGATTTGGCATGATAGGAGTGTGATTGCTAACAGCAATCACACTCCTATCATACCCAGGCAACCAGTAAATTCTGGTACCTTGGCATGATGGGACTGTGCTTGCTGTGATTGTTGTTAGCAATCACACTCCTATCATGCCAGGTCAGCCAGTCCATGCTGGTACAGGGTGGCTGTAAGTGATGTGCAGACCCCATACTGCTGGCAGCATCAATACACAAGGGGGCAGCTAGCCAGGTTTCAGCATGTGCTGGCTGACTTGGTGTGATAGGAGTGTGATTGTGACTGGAGCAGAGTCATGTGATGTCACGTGAACTCTGCTAGGTTCCGCTTCCTCTGTGCAGTACAAAAGACCCTCCCACAGGTAAGTAGCAGGGCTCTTGTTGTAGCAGGGCTCGAGGTGCCTGGCTGCCGATCTTACGCAGGCCGCACCTCGCGTGCCGCATGTTGGACGCCCCTGTCTTAGTTGAAGAACACTGTGGATTTGACCTTAATTCAGGAAACTGATTTTTTTTTACTGAAAATGTCTAATGGAGAATCGTACTGTTTTCTTTTTTTTTAATCTAGTAGTATTAGTACAGGTTGTTACACTCCCCAGGAGCCAGAGAGAGCACTCAGAAAATGTGAATATGTCATCATGCAGGCCACACTGGACCTGTGTGTCATATGAGTGCAGCATTCAGAATACACTCTGGGATTTTTTTTTTTTTTTTGAAACAGTACACAAATACAACTGATTCAACTATTTCACCGTGAGAAAAGAAATAGCAATGACTCCATAGAAACAGTAAAATGTAACATTAGACAGCTAAAAACATTATAAAAAAGATTGCCTTTGAAAAAACATTATAATTCATAGCAACTAGCAACTTCTGCTTGTACCACTATTCAGGAATAGTGTACAATATACACCAAGGCAAAAGAAAAAGAAACAACCACCTTCAGTTGCTAATTACCGCTATATGAAGCTTTGAAAAGGTTGCTTTCCTGGGCAAATATGCATTTCAGTAACCAGTACAAGACAAACATCATATGGATTTTTACTGCTTACAAATAAAACTAAAGCGAGAAGACTGCTGTTTCTTTAAAGCCTATTTTATAGAACTTCCAGGTTCTGGATAAAAAATAAAACAGGAAAATTGACCACATGTCCACACCAGCAGCTCATTGTCGCCTAGACTTGTGGCAGCCCCAAAGCCCCCTAAACGGAGGCAGGTCGTTCTGCTGTGTAATCAGTATTCCCAGCCTATTTATATTATGAAGGTCTATGCCTAGCCTGTCAAAACCTGCATAACTATCTTACTCACCATGGTGAGTACTAAGGAGACTCATGTCTGGCTATTTCAAATGCTGAAATATATGTTATATCCAAGCTTTTTTGAAGAATCACAAAGAAACAAGCAATGGGGAGGGCACATCATGCTTATTTCCCTTTCTAATCAGAAGATGTCGAGCAGTGAAATCAGCCCAGCATTGTCTGAAAACAGTGAGAAGTTTAAATACCCATCTACTGTCCAGAGAAGTCTGCTCAGAAGTGGTCTTCATTGAAGACTTGCAGCCAAAAAGCCATACCTCTGATGTGGAAACAAGGTCAAGTGACTTAACTATTCAGAAAAACACAGGAACGGGGGTGCCGGCCAAATGGCTGCAGGTGCACCGGACTGATGAGTTGAAATATTTGGCTGTATGAGGATGGGTTTCCCTAAGGGCTGTAGAGCAGCACTGTGAAGGCAAGCAACAGTGAAGCATGGTGGAGTTTCCTTGCAAGTTTGGGGCTGAATTTCTGGAAATGGAGTTGGGGATTTGGTCAGAATGAATGGTCTCTTCAATGCTGAGAACTACAGACAGATAATTATCCATCATGAAATACCTTCAGTCAGACATCTGATCGGCCCGAAATGTATTCTCCAGCATGACAATGACCCCAAACATACAGCCAAAGTCATTAAAAACTACATTCAGCATAAACAAGAATAAGAAGTCCTGGAGCTGATGGTATGGTCCCCACATAACCCTGATTTCAACATCAAGTCTGCCTACATAGTGAGAAGCAACTGAGGCTGCCTAAACCGTGGTTAATTCTCAAAGATTTTTCCTTAAAAAATGATGGTCACACCAAATATTGATTTGATTTAGATTTTTCTTCTGTCATTCACATTTTTAAAGTTAAAAAAACAACTATTAACATGTCTATTTTTAGCATTCTTACTTTTTTTACACTTGGCTAAAAAGTTTGCACAGTACTGTAGGTATTCAGGTATGTCTCCTGCACACCAAGATATTAGAGGGTGCGTAAAAGTGAAAAAACGCAAAAACACATACTTTCCAACGTTCACATTTTTTAGGGCACAGACAGAATTAGGTTTGTCCTCTGTAGCTATTTCTGCCCTTTGTGCATCTCCCCTGACTGGCCCAGGAATCTGTAAAATGAAGGATGGTCTGTGATATTGCAGCACAGAGCTCCAATATAGCTGCCATGTGCCAACCAGCAACGCTAGGCAGGTGGCAACCAGCCACCCAAAAGTGGGTGATGCCTTTCCTCACCTAAGCTCTTTCCACACCCCCAACACAGATTTCTTGACACCTGAAACACTGGGGTATGGGATTTGGATGCTCAGTGCAGTTGCACGCATTCATAACATACAATTAAATTGTTTCCCCCAAACATTTGCAGTAACATTAAGCAGATGGAAATTCCATTCTTTAGCTTCTGGGAGAGAAAGTAGCCAGAATTGCACATAAAAGCAAGGAATTACACTCACTAATAACCACATTCAAGGAAAGAGCAGTAACAACTCTAATTTTATTCATGCAAACAGTATTAAGTGATTAAGCATATGTGAACCCCATTTTTTACATATTAGAAATTTGCTTTTCTCTTTTTTTTTTACTCTTTCTGCAGCTTTCTCTTTTTAACAAGATATCACTGAGTAAATGGCTCAATGCCCAAACTTTATCAGGCATTTAAATTAATCAGCGCATATTAAGGCATCATTGTTATACCAGAATGTGGCAGTAAGTAGACGTATTTTTTTCTTTTTTTTTTTCTACTACAATAGCTAGCTGCATTCATGTGAATATAAATGACAGACAACCTAATAGCCAAAAGATTTAGTGATATACTGTCTTGTACTTTTCATGAGCAGAAGGTTAACGGCTGTGTGCTACTTTCTCTTATAGCTTCTTCTTCCTTTCTCTAATAGGTTTCAGGCTCAATGCAATGTCAAGGCTCATTTTCAAGAGTGAGAACATATTTTATGTGGCTGACAGGCTACTTAGATCCTCTGTATGTATAATCATTTTCCTATATTTCTACTTTCAGAAGAAGTAATATCGATAAAAGTGGAGCCAAATCCCTATTTAGTACAGTGTAATAAAAGCAAAGACACTTATATAATTAGTTTGGGTGTTTTTGTGTCATTTTTTTATCCCAGCTATTTATGCATCACATCTACTTGCAATATATTTAAGAGAAAGCATCTTCAGGATTCTTCCAGTGGTAGATTTATGTAGTTTGTCGACCTGTCTATAATTGGTGATGTTAACTTACAAAGGGAAAGGAAAAAAAGTGAGACCGAGCAAGAGAAAAGAGGATTTGGGTAAGAAGTACAGTTAGAAACAATAAATATGAAGGTTCTGGATGAAGAAAAGTAGAAGGACAAAGACCACAGATGTGCTTCCTACAAGGTTAAAAAGGGGTCAGACGCCTAGAGTTTTAACACAATCCGCCATTCACTGGAGCAGGATGATGAAGGAAGAAGAAAAGAGGAAACCATCGCTTCAGAAATTTAAAATCTCTTTCCACGTGGGGATTAATCATTTAACTTCATAGGTGAGATGAAACCTTTCATCTCGCTGACTTAGCTATGCATTATAAAATGCCAAGCATGGTGAGTCTTTTGCTCCATAATTTAGAGTTAGAGAATTGTTCAAAAATATGTAACTATGAATCATGCAGGGTTAATTCAGCCATTCCAGAGAAATTTGCCAGTGGTTGGTTCTTCGTAAGGCATAGTGAGGTCAATGACACAAAATCTTTTGGTCGTACCTCATTCATTAAGACAGAACGATGGGCTTGGAAAAAAAGGCAAAACATTATGGTCTAGAACTGTGCTGGTTAGTCATGCAAGGGGCGAGGTTAACCGTAGACAAGGACAAGGCTAGCCCCAGATAGCATTATGGCTTTCTGTTATGAAGAAAGAGAATAGTGGTGCAGGGAGGGGCATTAATAGGTTCAATAAATACCTGCATTTCTTTTTCTGTAATTCCTTATTGTACATGCATGTAATAGGACATACATACATAAAGTACATAGTAATAGCAATATTTAATAAATATTGTATTAATATTCTGGTAACACCATATGCACACATACTCAAACGCCATACACCTACACATACATACATACTTTCACTCACTATCCTCCTTGCCTCCTCATTACAAAGCTCTCCCTCTTTCTGCTGCTGTGCTACTTAGGGTTTGTAATGGGGACTCTGAGTATACTTCAGCCTTGAGCTGCCTGTAAGTGGGCTGAAGGGGGATGCAATGAAAAGCCCCTTGGACTTGAGGCTGCCCACCAAAACACTCTGGGCTTCAGCGCTCTTGGCCCACCCTTAGCAATGCTCCTGGACACAACCCAGAGAGTTCCCAAGTATGCCAAAGAGACATAAGTGGATGATAAAATTATTCATCCTTTTGTCAATCATGATCACTTTTATGCATAAAACCCAATGGTAGATTCTGGAGAGGCTCAAAAGTAAGGAGAGACCCAAGGCAGGAAAAAGTGATGCATTAATACATGCCTTCACACACAAATAGGTGTTTCATTGCGTTCTAAACCCCTAAATGTCACAATAATCTGGATAGAAACCAGCCGTAAACATGTTTTTACATAAAGTCATGTAATTAAAAAAGCTACAGATATGCTGCAAACTCATTGAAATGGTTCCAGTAAAGTCCACATCTCTAAGCGTATCCCCTATATACATATACACAATAATTTCAAACCTTAGATGTAAAAGGGCAAGAAATGTTAAGAATGTAAAATAACTGCTAATTGAGCTATTTTGTCTTTGACAGGAAATAGGTAAAAATATGCCAAGCATTCTTCAATAGGCTGTGAACTGGGAATATACTGTATCACCTCGTAATCTGTAATCAAAGAATAGCTAAAATTCTAAGAATCTAATTTCCTGTGAGCAGGAAATATAATTTTGCCAAAAGCAGTTGAAAATGTTAATTCTGAAATACTAGTATGAAATACTAGTCATATGTATTACTGTAAATCTGGAATCAGATGGTGTGTAAGTGATAAAATTACAGAAAATCTTTTCGATTAATTTTGTTACAAAGGAACCAAGAATCCAAAATACCCGATTGCATTTTTCCTAGCCTCTGTAATCAAATTGAGCCTAATCGGATTTATTTGAAATAATATTCTGCATTAATATAAATATCAAGAATGAATAGCCCCAAGATATATCGACTCTGTATTTCACAAGCAGACGGCAAGCAGCTGTGAATCTTTCCCCATGTAACTAACAAATATCAGATCCATGACAAACACATTAAAGACTGAATGAAGCGTTCAAGCCACCAGCTTTTTACTTGAACTGAACCAAAGCACAGTTCTTTATTTATACGGATTTTACGTGTATGAATGCTCATTAGTAAACATGTGCACTAAATTTGCATTGAAGGAGTATTACAGCTCTATTTTCACATTATGTGCATATTGGAGTCAATTTTGCAGGGACTCTGGTATATTTTACTGCATCCAACCACACCAGGCAGGGAACTCTATGAGAGTGTAATCCGCCTGGGATCACCCTACCATAGCGCGGCTGCGGCGGTGCAACCTGAGCGGAGGAGGCCGACCTGGCACTAGCAGATCATCACTGGACGGCGGAGGAGGAATTACGGCACCACGCACGTCGAGGGGGTGACATCATGTGTCATTGCACCGCGTGACACCAACCCTAGTGATGCAACTGTTTAAAACTACTACTCAAATCAATAGAAGTAATGGTAACCAATCACATATATATAATATATATATATATATATATATATATACCAGATCAATGTTGAACTGGGATATATATATATATGATTGGCTGCTACTAGTTCAATGGGAGTTCAGTGGGACAGCGTGAAGCCAGAAAAAAATGGTGTAGATAACCGCCTACCCACAAGCTCCAGTTATGGTACACAAAAAACAGGGGAAGCCCAGCAGGTGACCCATTAACACAGAAAATCATAGTTGAGATCCAACATAAACCCATCAAAGGACAGCTGTATAGTATAGGGGTCCCATAATAAGAGTATGGAAGTGATCCAGACATGGTATAAATGGTGCATAAATTCCTTGTTAATCATTCGAGAAAAGTGAAAATATTTAGGTTTTTAAAGTTTTGATTAAACATCTAGACTATATTCAGTCATGGAAGTGTAATTTTATTTTTAATTAAGAGGTTCATGACAAATCATAGCTGCTGGTTGCCAGTTTATGGCACAGGAGGAAGTGTGACATATCTTGATTCCTAAGACAACACATGTCTAAACAGTTGGAAAAGCTTATTTACATAAGTGAGTGGGAAAGAAAGGCAATTAAAAATACCACAGCTTTCTCATAATACATTCTGTTCTTAGGTTTTAAACCTGCCTCGAAACAGTGAATTTTATATAACTATTGTAAACCAGCCCCAAAAGTAGCACTATTCTGCACTCTATTCAGCTGGCACTGGAGTAGACTATCGGTGCACAGACAACATGGGTGAAGTCAACATGTTCAGCCAAACACATCAGCTGCAAATCAAGGAGGGGGTGGTTTTTGTTTTGTTTTTGGTCCATTCGTTTTTGGATAATGAATTTTGCTTCCTGCCCTTTTTTGAAAATCCTAGGCCTTTCATAAATAAAATCTGTTGTCACTCACCCTCATTCATTCTCTCATGCTCTTTCGCAATCTCTCACACGCTTACTCATGCTTTCTCATACTTTCATTCACTCTCTCGCTGAATGTCTGCTTACCTTCTACACTGACTGCTTTCCTGTCCCTGTCTTCTTGCGGCACAGGTCCGCATCTTCTTTTGGTACATTTATACAAAGCACCTCACCTAAGTGTTGATTATTCCAAGGGTCACACAAGGCTAATAACCTTACTGCCTTTAGATAAGGTTCTTCAGCAGTACATCAAAGAACATTGGTGTGCATGAGACATCAGCAACAAATGAATGCAAAAAGATCAGGTGACCTTTTTAGAAAGTTACTACAGATGGTAATGCTAACAGCAAAAGGTATCTGCCACATGGGAACAGACCCCATTGAAATGGTTAAAAATAAAAGAATCCATTGCTTTATACTCTCTCTTTACCCATGGCTATAACCAAACTGCAAAAATCCTGAATCTGCAAAGGGTGGAGCTTCCGTACAAACAGGGTGTGCCCGAAAGCTCCGCTCTTTTGTCGAAGTTTACCTCGAGGCCAGAATAACTTCTCTTTTTCTTGTTTAAGTTCAACAGGAGGCCAAGTACATTTGTTCACAGAGAAGCGGATAAACAAAGAAGACTTTTTGGACCAGCTCGACAAGGAGACAGGGACACAGAAGCGGTCAGCAGAGAAGTTAAGGAGACATTCAGTGAGAGAGAGTGAATGAGCGTGTGAGAGAGCATGAGAGAGAGAAACACCATGAGAGGGAGAATGAGGGTAAATGGAAAAACAACACAATTCAAATGCAAATGCAAAGTCTGAGCTCCTTGCTTCATTTTTGTTTGTTTAGTTGGGGTCCCTTCTCGTTTCGTGGTAATCCGTACAAATTGATGGAATTTGCAAATCCGAAACGGAAGTACAGATCAGAATGCACAAGATACTGCATTTGACTCCACTTGTAGAAAAAATGTTCTAATCATAGCCTCTTGTTACCAGAAAGTAATTCAGTGATTGTACATCAATTATTTTCGGACTTTATAAAAGGGGTGCACAAAGACGGAAAAGGAAAAAAACACCACATAGATGGCAGATGAATAAGTAATACAATATAATTGTGTGTAGATCTTAGTGGATCTACAAAACATACACATTAGCTAGATCTACAACATACACTTCTATATTTTTTGTATGTATGTATGTATGTATGTATTTCAGATCATTATTTATTGATTTATGTAGTGCCATCATATTCCACAGAGCTGCACAACGGGCGTTTGTCTCATCAAATTCAATAATAGAAAATGCAAATGATCAAACTTTATGTCTCACCTCTCCAACAGCAGACCAAGTTTTAATATAGAATTTGCTGCAGCGATTTTAAATCAGTAATATTAATCTTCATTTTAAAACATATTGCATTTCTTCTAAAGTATATAAGTTTAAATCTTTAAAACACTCTGCATTGCTAATGTGTGGAAAATCAGTAGCCAGACAGTTATGTGCACTATAGGAACAGAATCTTCATTTTAATGATTGAATGTTACAGATGAATGTTTGTGAACACATTAGAGCTTTGATTTCTATAAATGTATGTTGCTGTCTGTGAGATAATTAGAGAATATTTCCTATGCCCTCTTCAGTTAACAAGGAGATTATAATTGTGGTAAGAAAGAGGTAGCGGAATTCTTATGTTATACATACACCACTCACCCTGCATTTACAGGAGGTACTGCTTTGATTACCGTTGTGGTAATTCTGTAGCTCAATCTCCCAAACCCAACAAGGCTGTTCCTAGACATTTAAAACCTGCAAACAGCTGCTTCCACTGACAGCGTTCACCTGCCTTTGAGGCAGAGCGACACAGATCACTGATCTAATTTCTCCAAAAGGACAGCACAATGATCCGTAAAGCACTGGATTTTACCTTGTATTGTAAAAAAACACAGCAAACCAATCAATAGAGCAAATAGGCTCAGGTTCCAGCATTTACCTCCAGAAACCTGTGAGTGAAACCAAGTCAACGGAATCGATCACAAAGAAAGGAGTGACACGAGCGCTAACCTGTTGGAATCTGCATAGTGTTGTTTAAAGGAAGGAATAGACAGTGGCGACAGACACTCAGACATTCAGCCCATTAGTCAATCGCAAGGACCTGTACTGCATTAATATTAAATTATACATTTTTACATTTAATATTGTTTTCTCAGTAGGTGGTAATCAGCTATATGTAGAGATTATTATTATACAGTGTTAAATGGAATCTTGTAATTACTAGCATCATTTTGACAAATTCATTAAATTCCTAATTTTCCTTTTTGTTAATGCAAGGAAAGACTTAAATCTCTGTATTTGGGAAGTGTCACAGTGATTTATATTTATTCTATTAAACTGCAGATCAGGTAGAATTATCCTGTGTTTTTCCGTTCATTATTTTTCCCCTTTTGATCTATGGCAGGTCATCAGCAGCATATTTCAGTGAAAGAGCATTAAAGTCAGCTGTAAGTAGGAATAAATGTGGTTACAATTACTAGCTTCCCAAAGCATATCGCTTTTTAAAAAGGCCCAGGGGTTAGGTATGGTTCAGCTAAATGGACCATTCTATTTGTTGCTACGGGGAAAGAGGCACATTTCATAAGTATGTTTGGTATTGGTCAGAGCTACCATTAGGCCACAAACACTGACTTCCTACTACATCATACAAATGCCTAGCCTATTAGACATTCCTGGGAACTCTCTAGATTATCACTGGAGGTCCTGTGTATGTCATCTCCAGGGCAGTCATTTTGTCCACCAAAGGGCATTTAAAGCCCTATCTTTTGCCGACTGCCAACCAACCTGGTTCCATCAACCTGGTGTTCATCAGCAGAAACGGGACCCACCTTCCACAGTAACTTGTTCCCCTTCTACTTGGTTAATTTGTTAAACAGAAGGTACACGCTGTGGGAAAGTACAGCAGGTTAAGTTCCCAGGTATGCTGAATTGATAAGGAATATGGTCATTGTATATGCACTTAATACCCAATGGTTGTTTTTATCTGAAATCAACACTCCTTAAAACATTGTTTGAAGCTCACACAAACTTTCTGGGAACATTACGTTATGTCAATAAATGTCATGTCTCTTATTAAGTTGAAGTGTTTTGCTACTAAATGTTTTTGTTACTGGGAAAAGTCATGTGTGCAAGTAATCACTATAGAATATGTGGCCCATTTTAAATGCATCCAGTTCTTTTCTAAACTAAAGTCACAACAACCATTGGATGAATAAATAACTTATGACCGATTAACAAAACTCACAGGGAGCCCTATGTAAAAACCATGAAAGGCTAAACTGGTGAATATCATAAAACACTGTAAATATCTTCAGAACAATTGATAAAAAAAATGGCTTCACCAATAACCCATAAATCTAAGGCTGATTTGGTCTTCTTTCTTTAAATGTAAATTAACACTGGCATAAGCCTTTAGGGTAATATATTCTTAACCTCAATAGATTATGGTTCTATTTTTTCATTTAGAATATTTTCATATATTTTATTTGCTGTTTAAAGGTTTTGTGTCATGATCATCTAATTTAATTTAATTTGCCCCTATTCATCTGAAAATTCATATTACATTTACAACTGCTGTCAATCACAGCAAACCAAGAACCGACTCTTAAGGAAAGTCGTTGGGATAGCAGCTGAACAGGTCTCTACTCAACTGGGTTTAAACTGTTGTGACCCATAATGCATAGTGAAACAAAATACCCAAAGTATCTATATGATCATAACGTAAACAATTACTCAACAACTCCTTTCCCCCCCATCATAGCCACGTATCAAGCGTCTGTGATGCTTGGACCAGGTGCTTTTCATTTTTCTAAAGAATTACAAACTATGCATACATGACAATTTTTTTTTAGATAGTCATAGATGAGATGTTAAACTGTAGTAATACTTTACTGGAAAGTAAATCACTTGGTAGACTTATTTTAATGACATAGCGTGTTCTTAGATTATCTCAATAAGACAGAACAATTTAAAATAACACACAAACATTAAAGTAACTAACATGTTGGCTCATTATAATCAGTCTGTTGCCTGGTGCCTGTTTAACAGTGTCTTAACCTTTCCCTACCGGTCCCCATCAACCATCAAATCCCATCGTTCACTTCCCAGAAGAATTCAGAGAGTCTATCGAGTCAAAACTATAAAGACTCCCGAACTACCCTAATTTTTTTTACATTTGTTGACTAGTAATTTTCCATGCCAAAACGTATGTTTCATTGAAAAATGAGCCCTGAATTATGGTAAGCTGGGTCAGATCATCAAGGAAGGGGTCAAAATAGGTTGTAGATATGTAAATGCACTTTAGTTCAACTGTGGTGAAGCGCACTTCACTAAAAAACGCCTCTGTTTTGTGATTTTGCGTGGCTAGATAAATGTCTCCTCTTCAGTATTGAAATTTATTGTAAGTTTGATTGATCGGTGTACTAGAAAAGAGTCAAATATTTTTTTGCTTGCCATTCAATTTTAAAAGGTTGCATTACAAAAAAAACGAAACAAAACAAAGTACTATTGCAATCACATATAACAACATCAGGAATGAAATGTCAGTGACGTACAGAGAGACTAGAGGTGGAAAAAAAAAAGATGAACCGGAAAAGAAGGTTAATGGGTTTTGTACTTAGTTTGGACCTTCATGTTAAAACTAGACTAGTGAATACATTAAAATAAATTATAATGGCTAAAGCACAGTATGCTTAAGGGGACATTATTTTGCTGAGAGGCTAATTTAAATGCAAGAGTATGTTAAGTTCTTAGAAGACACTCTGTATTTCATTCCTTCAGGAAAAAAAACACATACAACTATTTCACAAACTATGAAAATAGCTACCATTATACATAGTTTCCCACGTATGCAGAAAAATAAGAACTGAAATTCCCTATACACATAAATAGCATTTAAAATCACATTGTCTGCACAGGGAAGATATATATACTGTCAACTACAACAGCCATCATGCTAAAAAAAATGTAGCATGTTCTAAAAAAAACAAATAAGCACACAATCCCTTACCTTGTTCATACAAATAATGGCAAAATTTCTTAAATTATTTATGAAATGCCCTATGTGAAAATCTGTGCCATTTCACATGAAAAAGCACCATGTTTTTATAAAATAAACTTCTTCTATACTTGTCACTTGTTTATGCTACAAGATTAATGCTACAGGAAAAGTGCATAGTCAAGAATTCCTGATGATTTCTCAAATTCAATGAAATGCAAGCACTGTACTAGTGTCTCGATTAAATAAAAAAACTAATACATTGAAATGTAAAATTATTATTTATTATTTTATAAAGTTCCACTGTATTCTGTAGCGCTGCACAATGGGGTTTAGTTGGAATACCACAAGCTTTATTTAACTTTTTTGGGGGGCCAGACAATTTAACCCCTTAATGACAAAGCCCGTACATGTACAGGCTCAAAATGCATTGTTTTCAATGGGTTTAGGGACCGCCCATTGTCCTTAAGGGGTTAATAAAACATTGGGATTGCAGAAGGTCGCAGCACTTCCATAGATCAGCAAACGAGATGAATTGTCACTTCCAGATATCTGGCAGATTATTGGATTTGCTTGGGAGGTTTAAACATCAGGATTTCACACAAGTTAATTAATTCAAGTGTAAAATCAATTAAGTTACTAACAAATAAACTGGACAAGAAATGGTTGGCACAGAAAGTATACTATGTGTCCTGTTAATTTCATTGGTCCATGTAATGTTACCATTTGTAATAGGGGCATGATGGAAGTAACTCTTTTGCAGGAAGGAAATTTAAAGTGACAGTTTACTAAAAGCCTCATTAAAAACTGAAAAAACGTTCTGTCCTCCATCCCTGTGGTAGGAAAGTGCTCTCTTGATATCAATGGGTCTGCTTTCTGTGCAAGCACAACCTTGCCTACAGCCTTTGCCAAACCAGCAATGGAGTTGACTGGGCGTTCAGTCAAACAGCTGGGGAAATACCTGGAGGACAGGCAAAGGGCCAAATACAAGAGGCATACCACTAAAAAGTTAAAGGGACCACATAGCATTAAAGTACATATGGCTCTAGTGTTTTCGTTGTTAATCTGACCTTTGAAATTCATGTACTTGACAAAATAATTATTATGTACCAGGTTAATGTCCGGGTTCTACTTTGTATGTTTTTTCTTTGCCTTGGTGTTCCTAAAACAGTCTCTAGATGCTAAATGTTTTCATTTTTATTTTTCAGTGAAAGATTTTCAAGATTACAAAAGCCTAATTATAGGACTTTAAAATAAATCTATATGCAAAGTGGTATATGTGACTGGTTATGTATCGCTGGGTCTCTCTACCCCTAACCTTGAAAGTGTATTGTGGCCTAGGCTGACTAGGAGCAGCAGTCCCCATGGTACAAAACCTGGGCGGGGGGGCTGTAAGCACTGCACAATGGACCGGTTACAAGAGACATATTTGATCTCCCCAATGGGCCTATATAGGCTATGGACACTGTGCCGGCTAAGCACAGCCTCCATAGACTTTATTAAAAGGTACTGTGCGCTTTTAAGACACTGTACGCTGATTTATGACATCATATCCACCATCATTGTACCGGGACACCAACCATGAAGGGGGAGGTGACTGGGGGAGCTGCCCTAGGTCATCCCTGCTTGCAAGGTATTTATATTATTTAGCCCCTTCAAGACCGGGACGTACCTGGTACTTCCTGGTCAAAGGTCACCGCCAGACCGGGACGTACCATGTACGCCATCGATGATACGCGATCCAGCGTCGCTATGAACGATGGGATAGCAAGGGCCGGCTACTGACCGCTGGGTGTCCTCAGTGAGCAGCCGCTCCCCTCAATTCTGTGCACGTGGTCGATTTGAAGTGAATCACGAGCACGGAATTAAAATATATATTTTTTTTAAATGCGGTCTTCAACTGAAGACGCAGTACCCAAACGCCGGTCCTGAAGGGGTTAAATATATTTCATGGATACCAAATAATTCAAATGGAACATTCCATAGGTGGGCAAACTAAACAGATGATCTTAACTATAATATCACCATGTGATTCGAAATAGAACAATAAGAACAAGGCAAATGAATTGAGACTATTTAAGTAAGAGAAGATAACTGTTAAGTGGCAGCTTAAAATCACTACTTTTTTTTCCACTGAAATTTTTCACATGTCATATATGACGAAAGTATAAAAGTAGCTGTGTTAGGTTAGCAAATTAAATTATCTAAAATACTGCAAACAAATCAGAAACATCATAAACAGCAACACAGCAAAACACATTTTACAGATAAAGTAATAAGCATTAACATAGATTTAATACAAAGCATAGACCTATTAGCCCTTTAAACATACAGAAATATCCCAGAGGGGGTCCACGTCTGGTACTTGAGAGCCACAGGAGTGTGATACGTTCCATACTACACAAACATGAATAAATGTATTAATTAATTACATGTTAATTAAAACAGTTTTTGGCTCACAAGGGGAGGTTTGGATGTATGGTAATACAGTGATTTGGTGTTTACGTACACGTGGTAATATGAACATCATTGTGGTAAAATCCCACTGTATCAACATATGCCTGTACCATCTCTGTATCCTTAGCCCGGTAACTGCAGATAATTGGAAAAACCTTCCAAGCAGTAGTAGTAGAGGTTAATACAATGAGGGAATTTAAGCATGCAAGGAATAGGCATATAGCAAGGCAACAAGTCAAGGGCCAAACAAAGTTTAAACAGATGAAGGGGTTAAACGGGTTAAAGCATCTCTCAGTGACATACAAATCTAAAGTTAGACCATGGTGCCGATGAGGTAGACCGAAAATAGCTGGGTTGTTCCAGTAAATTGATGGTATTTGTAAACCGACTAACATAAATATAACATCATGCACATTTAATTCTGCCTGTTCCCACCACTTGTGTCAGAACTTTGCATTATGATAACCTTGCTTAATGGAAACATCTCCTAATGTAGGACCTCAGTTAAGTAAAATGGGGTTCTCAGCAGTTTTGAGATTGAAAGACTGTGTGCATGATGAGTGTCTATCCAAAGCATTTATATAACTCCCCTGGTACATTAGCGCATGCCACTTCTGCAGAAATTACATTTTGTGCATAGGTAACTTTCATGAAAGCTGCACCTTCATTCATATCATCTTGTTCCAGCCACAGAAAATGCAAATGTTGTTGATATTAGGAATTGGACAACTAAGTGGTAGAGATTTAACATAGCATAGAATTGTAGAAGCATAGAATATGGAAGCAGATAAGAACCATTCAGCCCTTAGCATCTAATAATTTTTCCTGCAGTAAAAAAAAGTTGAGAAAAAAAATAAGTGCAAACCCAATGTTATACAAAAAAAACTATTCAAAAGTATTCTTTGAGCAATCTAGAATACAATCTGTCCATGAGCAGCTACATGTCCATTAAGCATGTATAATACAAAAGGCAGTTTAAAGAAAATACACTATGTTCTATAAATCTATAGTCACAGTATGGTGACCACCTTGTAATAAGGTTGTATATATTAATTTCTTTTAACCCTAATGAAGCCAACATTCCTGCAACAAAATCAAAATTTTAAAATATGGTCCCCACATTCAACGTGCAATGCTTTTTGGAGTTTGGTTTCTCCAGAAAAAAATACTGAGACCAAAGTTGAGACCATGCAGTGGTGATATGATTAGTAAAAGTAACCACTATTCAGAAACACCATACAAATTAGGTGTGCTAAGAGGCAGATTTGATCATATATGTCAAAGGTTAATGTTAATAACTCTCTGTGCATCTGTTCTTCAAAGGATAGGCACAGAAAACATAAGGTTATCTTCCTTAAGCTTAGAAAAGGCAATTCCACATTCAATGGAAGAACATGTTTAGTACATTAAGTTACTAAACTTAGATCCTTGAGAGGTGGTGCTATCAAATGCATGTGTAAATTCATAGAGACACCATTATGGGTAAAGCTGGAAACCTTTTAAGCAAAGAATACACAAAGTAAAAAAAAATGATAAAAACAAAGTAATTTTACTCCGCAGTGGTGGTTAATCAGATTAAACACAGCGCAGTCAAAAAGCTTTTTTTTTTCTCCTTTTGAAGCGAAGTCAGTGGCGTATCCTTTGTCTCCTTTTCCACCTCGTTTATATTGTTACTATAAATACGTTTGAAATCACAGGCTGCCGGTGACCCAGGGATTGACAGTAAGCCATTTTTAAATTCCAAAATACCTGTTTGACATTGACATTGCATCTAGCTTTAAATAGTCGTGATTTAGTGAAAGAACACAGTACATTGTTATCCTCATAATTGTTCCATCGCCTCTATTAACATTTATTTAAATTGCCACCGAAAACAGACAATGATACAGAGGTAGATTATGTTGAAAAACAAGAAACTGTAAGGTAACCTGCCAGTGCATTCAAATCCTTATTAATTGGAAGATGTGGAAAAAATCAAAGGCTCTGCTAAGCTGGTTACAGCCTATTGACTTCCTGTTACTAAGCCGCAACCAAGCACTTTTTATCCTGTTGCATGAATCTTAATTTGTAATGTGCCCCATTGAGTACCGTTTATTAAATTGCACCCTGCGGTTTTCAGATGGCTCTAATCAACATTAAGACTGCAGTTTATTACAACCTGGTTGTATTGTTTGAAGGTTACTCATTACCCTTGCAATCAAAGCTAACGCTGAAAAACAGACAGGCCAGGAATGGGAGCGCCCTTTTCTCATTTATTTTTCTATTAAAAGTACGGAACTAATAGGTCCATCGCAGAACAGGGAAACGTACTGAGATCGGCTCACTAAATACAGATACCAAAACATGTAGAGTATTCCTGTAATAAATGTAACGATGTAGGGCCGTGTGGCAGCTCAGGTAGTATTGCAGCTTGTGATACTTGTATATTTTGGAACAGAAATAAATGTAATTGTCTTAATAATATTACAACGTAACAACACTAGCATAGGTGCCTCTCAATAAAACTACCTACTAAAAAGATTCTGCTTTTTTTTCATTACTAACTTTTCCTCCATTTCCAAGTTTCTATCTTTTTCCTCAATGTCCGTCCACTCCTCCCCTTCTTCTTTACCACTAACATATTCCAACATCCTTCAACATTTCAGGTGACCAAACAGGTCCAAAAAAGTGGGCAAGACAAAAGCGTATTCATTCACCAACCTCACCAAAACAGCTACTTTGCAACACTAGCGTTACGAGCAGGAGTTGCACCCATAAACCAGCACTGTCTCATGAAAACCATTGGGAGGTATGTATTACCTCCCCATACCCACATCTCCTGACACATCACAATGCACTGCTCTGTATCCTAAGCCCTTACTCATTGAGCTACTACAGATTTCTTACTCCTCACAGCCTCAAACGCATACAAACCCAGCCACTAAAACTTCATGGGCCATGCCACTATATATAACTCATTCATGCTCACTGATAAATAATGGGTATAAAAAGAACTCCAAGTCAACAATAGTCCAGAAAAGTATCTAAAAAGATTGCATATTATGTACCTTCCAACATTTAATTACATCAACCATGAAGCCGCTGTGTTCTTAAATGTATAGTCTAAAGCAAAACATATTTAGCTTAGATGTTCTAACAGCAGAGAGTATAGAATTACTAGATAACTATATTTATTTGCAACTACATTATACTATAGGTCGTTGGTCAGTTTCAGGTAAGGTGTTTTGTGAGCCATGTATAATTCTTTGGTATATTTCTATTATATATATGCCTTAGCAAGCCTTTTATACCATGCAGACTGGATTACTGCGATAAAACCAGGGTACTGTACTGCCCAGAGGCCTGCATTTATAAACAATATAGCCCAGTGGCCACAGAACAGCATGGGATACTGTGTTTTTCCTGGCATAAATTGTGTTTTTTTTATATATACTACTGGTAGTTTTATTTGTTGATGTGCACTATTTTAATTCTATTTATGACATATCTGCTTGTGTTCAGCAGCTATGTTTTACATGCCTTTTTTCCTGATGACCTCATAGTCACAGGGCTTTTTTTTTTATTCCCCAATAATGGGTTTTTTTATTGTTCATCAACAGCTTCAGGGCCAAATATTGATAACCAATGCTAAACCAAATCCTAGCTATCTGTGCTGTTTTATGAAAGGAAAGCTCACCTAACATTAAATCTGAGGCTTGTTAAAAGAGAGCAGCAGAGACAAAATTTCATCGCAAAGTGATGACACAATTCAAAGTGAACTAAGCTATTATGCAAATATACCTCTATACAAAATATGAAAATTATATAACACTAATTGAGGCTGTATTTAAGCATAAATAGAATTAAAATAACACAATTTTAATGACAGATTCATTATAACGTTAGTACACAATGGCTGTCAGCCAGACCCCCTTAAAAATTATTCGTAGATGTGAATTTTCTGCCCGGTGGGGAATTCATTTTCCTGTCTAGTAACAATGGCACAAAGCCAGCAACACATAATACAGAAAAATAACACAGTTAAAAAATTATGTGGAAAGACAGACATTCAACAAGATCTAGTTTGCAAAATAAACTATATATTATGTACTACAACTCAATTTTATTCTTTACAAAATCCGAAAAGAAAAAAAACCACAAGCCAGATTATGGAAAAATATCAGATACGGTTTGGAGAGGCAAAACAAAATACTAAAGGCGAGAGAAGGCTTGTTCTTATACAGGAAGGCTGTGCCTTAGGTTTTGTCCAATTACCTTATATTTAATATTTTATCATAAAGGAGTAAAATAAAACCCAGAGGCAGAGACTCATGCTGAGAGCTGGAATACTTAATAACTTTTCCATACCTACAGTTACTCAGGGATTCCCTTAACAAGCAATTGGCGATAAATTCCTGCCAGTTAAAGCAACTGTTAAGCATACAATTAGATTTAAGAAATATTTTTATACATATTACACTAACATAATCATAGGATTGCAAGCTTAAGCCATGTAGCTGTTTAAAATCAAATAGCACATATATGCAAATTGGGGAGTCAATGTAACCATGGGTAAAGAATCAAAAAGTTATATTGCATGAGCTTTTTGTGTTAAGTCTATTGACACGTCACATTTTTATTTGGCTTACTTTCCTTTAGGTACTACCGTATTTCCTCGATTATAAGATGAGGTTTTTTTCAGAGCAAATTCTCTGAAGAATGACCATCGTTATATTCGAGATCGTCTTCCAATCAGGCCTCAAATAGAAGTCTGACTACCTGATTACAATCCTGATCCCCCGCAACGCTGCAGGGGACCCAGATCCTCCTCTCTGCAGCCTCTGCTGCCGGCACTTCCTCTGGGGGCTTCTATGATGGAGAGCCAGCATCACATGACCTTCCGGTGCTCATTCATAGAAGCCCCAGCGGAAGTGCCGGCAGCAGCATCACACAGACCTCCCCCTGCTGTCCTACTAGACACCAAGGAATCTGAAGCACGGGGGACAAGTCTATTATTAATTTTATTATTATTATTATTATTATTATTATTATACTTTATTTATAAACCCCCAACAGATTCCGCAGCGCTGTACAAAGTCATATTTAATTTACTTAAAAATATGTGGTGTTCTGGTTTGAAGGGATTAAAGCAGATTGAAGGATAAATTAGGTGGCAGTCTGGGAGTGTTAAAAATGTACAGAACAGAAGAAAATAAAAGGAAAATGCAAAAGTGATGGATAATTATATAAACACTTTATGTGTTTGTGATGATTGAATACCCTAAAATACTAAATGGAAGGTTCAAGTAACATAATGATTGTTATCAGAAAATCTTTAAGTTTATTTTACAATTGAAAAGGAGTACAAAAATGCAGCGTTCACATGGTCACCCTCTAGTGATTTCAAAGCTTTGCAAATTGAAGTAGCATATAAGAAAAATTCAAATTGATATATTTAAAAATAATATTCAGACCTGAGTAATTGCTTTCATAATTACGTGTGAGCACTCAATTTTCTAACTTCTCCTAAGATTAGCCATTATATTCAAAATCGTTAAATGTATCTATCCCGAGCAGCTATGCTTAAAGGAGAATAAGTACATGTGATGTTAAAGAGCATCAGCCATGTTAAGAAAAGGGGTTAGGTGTTTGGGGTTCATTAGGCAGAACGGAACAAACACACTATATTTATGGTGGCCCAGGCATACTAACTGCTGTTATAGGAATATTTCTATTTTAAATATGTATTTTTGGCAATCCTAACTTTACGTGGGGTTCACAAAATACTCCTCCTACAGTACTGATACCTATCACAACAAAGGTACCAATAACTTTCTACAATCTCTTGGGTATGAGGAATTGAATTACAATGGAAATTTTCTAAAGCTGATGGAGAAACCAAATGTCACCAGGAACCTATGGCTTTTGCAGGGAGATGTCTACACACTGTCTACACACTGTCTACACACTGTCGGACAACTGCTGCACTCGTGAACCATCTCAAAAGAGATAAGCTATTCAAAACACAGCCAGATTAACACTCCACAGGGCTCAAAACAAGACACCTATTTGGGTCTAACCTCCTAAATAAACTAAATTCTCTATATGGCGTCATCCCATAATACAACCCATACAGTTTAGAGAACAGGTTTGATCTATACAGATAAAATCTAGGTATGTGTACTACATCCAGAGCCCATGCTCATTTCCACTCACCTTTCCATTGAACTCATTTTCACCGACATTGCTCAAGATATTTTTTTTGCAAACTGGCTCATTTTTTTTAAACATTTTTATGTGTATTTCATATTTACCACATTAACAGTGTTTATATATAGAAGTTTTGGGATTCCTTACATTAGTGCAGTTGTATTGTTCAGTTATTACACTGTTGGGATATAGGATTATATGGTATAATTGTTGTACTGTTCCACAATAGGATTACTGATGTATAGCGTAGGTATTTCTCTCTACTGTGCATTAAGAATGCATAGCAAAAATACACAGAAGTCCCCGTGGCTGAGTTTTTCATGCCTGCAGTAACCAATACATTGTAAAGGAATGCCTCCAGGGTTCAGGGAGTGTTTTGGAGAAATAAAACAGCCTAAATGTAAGAACCACACAAAAACATCCGTTTTCTGTAAACTAAATGACAAACTAGGTATAAACCAGCTGTCATAAGATCAGCTCCTGGATCACAAAACACTCACTGCTGAAGGCATTATTTTCTATTAAATGTACACCAGGAACAATAGCCATTGTATGCTGCTCTCTAAAAACTTCAACAGTCCTTCATGAAATGACAGTGGCTCATCCTTAACTGGATGTGTAAAATGTTAACTACCCAAAAACAAAACTAAAGATCAGGAAAAACATAAATCGGTTCAATAATATACCTGTGATACTTCCAGGGGAGGAATAGGAATTTCAGGGATTTTACTCCAGGTCTTGGGATGCAGATGGTCAAGGTCAAGGGAGTCAACTCCTCCAGGTCCTGCTCTGGCTGAGTGACATCTAAGCCTCCTCACCCCGTCTTTTCTGCATTTTTAATCAAGAGGTTTTGGCCAAAAAAAGATGCGTTTACTCCAGGTATGTTTTCAGTGCTATAGAGAGAATCTCTTCACAAAAACTAAGCATAGTCATCCCAGCTGCTGTTTCTGTAACTCCCATGGTGCTTTGCTAGCATCATGCCTGGATGAACACCATGGGAGTTGTGACCCATAGCAACTGCATGTTTGAAGTTTACTATTCTCAGCTAAAACGATTACATCTCAAAATGCAAAGAGTGAATGTTTCCATGTGTAGCAAACAAGATCCATGAGTGGTCTACTATTGTATGAGTAGCATGCACTTTATAGGTAATGTGCGTTAAGGCATACATTTTTAGATAGATAGATAGATAGATAGATAGATAGATAGATAGTGGGTCTTTACCCTGGAGACTCTGGGTCAAACCCAGAGAATTCCAAGGTATGGGTATCACTTTACATTATTATCCAGGGGAAACTACCGCTTCTGATGCAGGAATGGCTGATCTGGCGCTGCATGATGCACAGCTAAATCATTGAGAAGAGGTTTCAGAATTTCCCCACATTATCTATACATTGCACAGGGCCATCCCTACTTGCCCGGGAAGCTCATCTAAATGTTAGGCTGCTTAAAGGTGCCACCATGGAGGGAAAACATGGTACCGGATAAGGTACAACTCAAGCTGTCACTATAGAGGACAGTAAATGTAAGACCAGTCCCCTGATATATATTTTCTGGGCTGTACCCACCATTAATGCATCACTTCTTAAGCTGTCCTTTTTTGAAAGGCACTCTTGACCACATTAGTTGGCTTTAGCGTTAGTGGAATACAATAATACGACAATTAAATTTTAAGAGCGCCATGCAAACATAATTTGTTAAACAAACACAACAAAAATCTATTGTTTTGCCACGTTTGAAATGCCAGCACTGAACTAATAACCCAAACGATGGCATGCAAGCATTGGAAAACACTCACTGGTAATTGGGCTCCCAGTTCCCACAGCTCTGTTCACTGGTGATTCGCACGCTATGGTACTTTATCTCCCATGATTCCTACCTGTTATTTGTCTTGTGCAACCGGTTGCCTAATTGAGTAAACAGGTGCATTTTTTTTTTCTCATTAAAGGTCTTCTGAAAACGCTGCTTAGCACATGCCGCTGCCTGCTACTGTGACATGAACATGCCCTACACGTACTGATCTGTAGTACAATACACAACCCTGGTTCAACGCAGAACACAGAGACAAGTCACCAGAAGCACTTTTTTTGTCTGAACATATTAAAAACATAAATTAAAAAATACGGTGTGATAAGGTCACCTTTTATTTCAGTTTCTTGCTCTCAGGCTGTATGTTCTCTTCTGCATATTACTGAGCTCTGATTATGGATGCTTGTATGTAAAACAGACAGAATTAGGTTGCAATTAGCTGCATTTCCATATTTGACAATCTAATTACTGTAGGATGATTTAGAAGATGCTAAATGTGAAGGGAATAACTTTCCGCAGATGACAGTGTCACAGTAACACAATATATTTGTGGATGACCTAACGCAGCATTTCTTCAAACTATTTATGAATCTATATGTATGTAAATGTCCTAATGGGTACTAGGATACCCGTTTCCGTGCCCGGTCGGTAATAATGCTGCTGATTCGCTGTGCAAATATGGTAGTATCAGTTGGAGCATTAATACAATATTACTGAATGAAACAGTGTTACCAAAGTATCGTATTTAGAATGAGATACCATTTACCATGTACCGGCATATGATGTTGATGTAAAAGGCAGCTTAAGATCATAATATTTATTCTTTAATTCTTTATATCCATGTGTAATGTGTTCTAACAACAACCTTCAGTTTTACTTTTTTAAGATGGTCATTTATAAAAGGTCACTTCAGCCTTTTTTATATATTATATATATATTAAATATTGTAATCGACACTAGAGTGCATTGTACATGGACTCCAGTGCATATGACCCACGTGCAAACATGGTGCTTGAGTTTTTAGACCTCACCTGTTTGCTTCCACTTAAGCAGACAGAATATGTAAGTACACCATCTGCATTTACACTATAGAGCATGTCAGCTCATTAGGCATATAAGCAACATGGATTCATCTTGAAATTAATAAGATTTTAATTACCATACTTGTGAGGTCAGGGGCAGCCACATACAAGTATAAATGCTGATCCCCCGTTGACTTACGTTATTGACTGGAGCGCTCATTTAAACGACATGAGGCGATCTGCTAGATTGTAGCTAGATATGTTATAATGTTATTTGAATATTTAACAAATTGACACTATTGTAATCCTTTTTCATACAGAAAAGTGTGCTGCAGAACAATACAGTTTGTATTTAGAAAGTACTCAATATTTGTCCCAAAATATCCCAATTATCTCTCTAACATAGATAACAATACGTGTAACCCAGGGCCCATTTCCAGCTTTTGGGTGTAAAAGGTCTATATCCATAATGATTTCCTACACTAGTATGGATCAATTTGGCTTCAGGTCCAAGCAATACTTAAATAGGCACTCACCAATCTCTATGTGCTACATTAATGGGAATTTCAAGGCACAATAAATGATTGCCATGTTGTACAATACAGTATGTGCAATGAAAACACATATACCACTGTTAACCCTATGCAATTCCTACTGTAATTCTATACAAAAATACAAGCACATGCTATTCTTTCACAAACTTATATCAGCGTCTAAATCATTCAAGTGGCATTGGTGAGACTATTCTAGTCGATGTCTTGAGAGGGCAAGTTAATTCACCAATATGTAATAACATATATGAGCTGCTTGCAAGGTAGAGTAGGCAACATATAAATGACACTGGGGGGCACAGTTGGTACCAACTGTTCAATAACAATATTGTAGAATTAAGAAAAAAAAATAATACATTTTAGGTAATTAGGTAAGTAGATTTAGTCTTTCTGATAAGCACCCGAGTGAAAACAGAAGATCTACACGGCTTGCAGTTATTAAAAAGGTGATTATATTTATATAGTTTTCTAATCTAAAGGTAGATGGTACTAAATGAACAAAAAAAAAATCAGACTTGGTCTGAAAACAATAGGCAACATTCTGAGTGTTTAAATGAGTTCAATTACACACTTGTTTGAAAATTAGCGCCTCTTTGGGAATATTCTTTTAAACCCCGTCGTGTAGCAGGCCGCATTGCAATGATTCCCAAAGTGCACACTTTTATAAAGCAATCCTATTTCAGAAATGTGATTTTTAATCATCTGTGAAGAATGTGGTTATTGCTCAATCTGTGCTCTGCTCTTTCAGGACATAATGCTTTTTTTTCCCTCGGAGCACAAAAGACTGCTAGTTCTAATCTGACACTAATTACAAGAATACTGTTTATTCTTGGGATAATAATAATACATCTGTAACAAATAAATTAACATTTAAAAAATGAATTAGGTTATGTAATGTATGACATTCTAGGAAATAAACCCAAAAGCATAAAATTAGGTTACAAGAGGGAGCCACATAATAACTGTAAGTTCTCTCAACCAATATTAAAGTCCAGTGACAGAACATTCATTGTCATTGCATTAGCTCATGCAAGCTGCGTTTGGCTGTTGGGAAGAGTCCATCAGGCCGACATATATAGTGCTAAATAAACACTGGAATATATCCTGCTAACACCAGACCACTCCTGGGGCTAAGTGCTATATTAGGAAAAACCACTAAGGACACAAATGGAGCACGTATGTAGAAGAGACCTTTGAGTTCCTTAAAGCTTATGTATCTTAGTATATAAATGTTGTGCAATGAAAATGCATCTTTGGACTATCTTATTTGGGACTAATACTTCAATATCCATATGCCATGATATGGTCCCACAGCTCTTACAAAACCCTGTGGTCTTTGTCAGCACTTGGTAGAATGGTATTTGATGAGTATTCTATAGATTGCTTTGTTATTGATCATCATTACTCTAACAGCAACCTAGGAATCTGAATTTGTATGCCTTTTATGGTTTAAAAGTTGCACGCCGCACTAGTTTGTAATTTTTTTTTTTTTGTGCTAAGCATGTTTGCAGGGTCTGACCTAACCTTAGGGCTGAGCAGCCCCTCTTGCCTCACAGGTACCTCATTAATGGTGTCCAGAGAAGGCTTTAAATTGCTTGAAATTTAAACCTCTTTAGGTTTAAAATACAGTGCAGTCCAACTAATCCAGCTCTATTGTGAGTAATGTAGCCATGAAAGATTAGATAGGACTCACCAAACTTTTTAGTGCCTTTTTTTTGCATTTTTACCATATGTGCATTTAATAAATATCCCTACTTTCCATGTTTGGTGTACCAAAAGAAATTATACATCTTTTTTTTTTCAGAAAAAATAGGGCACTCATTTTAAACCTTACAATCATGCAAAAATAAAAGTTGTTTTTCATTTTTTACTGGTGCAAGTTACATGCCAACAGACACTGTTTCCATGGCACAGTCTTGATTTTTTGGACACTGACGCACCTTCTGGCTTTTGCTGGCAGGGGAGAGCACGGACTGGATGGGAACATCAACTGATTTCCCCAGCCCAGGGTAAAATCAATGGAGGCCTGTGTAATTTCTCATGCCAGTCGTGTGAAGCAGGCTATGAGAGCTATGATGGCCGCCATGGCACAAGCAGTTGGTGAGCGGATAGGGTTCTGCGATTCAGAAATATTTCACTCTTGATCTAGAACCATTAAGTATCTGCAGCTATATTTCATTCTTAAACTCAAGAATCATCTCCAGAGGTCAAGTTCTTTGTAGCACGGATTTATGAGTGTTTTACAATCCCATAGTCTCCATTGGCATCCAGGTTTTACAGCTGGAATACTGAAGAAAGAGGCAATTTATAGCAACATTGATAACGATTTCACAGTAAGCAGACAGAATTTGTCTGAAAAACAAAATCAAAAAAGCCATAATTATTGCCATAATTTTCTGATTCCCTTAAATCAAAACACAAAAATGAATTAACTAGTTTGATTGAAACTCAACAAAAAACTCTTTCAAAATAACAAAATGCAAGCTTTGCACAGGGCTAATACATCTGCCTGACAGCAGATTGTTTTTACAGGTAGAGCAGCCTGTTTTCACAGTTATCTTTCGAAGTGTGATACAGCCAACAGCAATCTCTAATATGTGAATATTAAAAAAAAAAGACTTATATAAATCAGTGCTTAAAACAGATTTCTATATATAAAGCTTGTATGTCCTGCCCTCAACCTCCAAAAACACCACCCATATCTAGATGGCAGGTGGTCACATTTCTAGAGCCTTTGGAAAACTGTTTTTTTTTGTTTACTTTTCTGCTTCATTTCATACCGCTTCACCTTCTTACATCTCCTCACTCATCTCCAAATAATATCCTATGGAATGTGCCACTCTTGCTTTTCCAGCTTTTCCCTCTTTTCCAGTCCTTTAAATTAAATCCCTTCAGTGAAGCCTACCAACAGACAGGTTAACTGACTTCATTACTCCTACCACTGCCTGACCTCACTCCTGCTGTCAAGTATCTCCCACTATACTCTCTTTATCTTCAGTCAGTCTGTAAATTTGTCCACTGTACTAAATGAGATACACTTGTGTGGATTAAAAATGTGCATTCCTGATTGTAAGCTTGTTAGAAAAGGGTCCCCATCACCTGTGTTTTTGTCCAAATTGTTACACACTATGTATTATGACCTGCTTACCCATACGTACAGCACAACGGAGCTGTATAAATAAATACATAATACAATAATAATAATTATAATGATAACATGTCCACATTCATCAGGTAACCTTGTCACAGTGTTCTAGAATACTGAACTTGCCAGGTACAATTTTGCAACAAGATTTTGAACTAACTGGTTGGTTAAAGACTGCATGTGCTTATTTTTTCAATGTTCCACCTTGATTTATAATTTTATCCTCCAATAATGCTCGCTGACTCTCAAATTGAAGATTTGATTGAGTCTCCAGAGATCAACTTGTCTATAAAACCAGGAGGATTTATGGTGTACCTTTTTAGATTAGGTACATTGCCTTTTATGACTATTTAGGCGCTGCTGTTTTTTCCCAACAAATTCAGTTCTCAAAGCACCTAAGACCCAGATGCGTAACATGATTGGAATTCCAGTTTGGGGGAAAATGCTTTGGAAATATTGTATTCCCAGTTTTGGCCATATTTTATATTCAGTGCAGATCAGAATTTCTTCCATCCTTAACAACTATCAATTCTTCATTCATATTTTCCGTAGCATGTGATTTTGCTAAGTAATGTCTTGCATTCTGCCATTCTTTCCAGCCAGACTTTCCTGCTCCCTTCTACCTGTTGTGCTCAAAGATGTAGCGGCACAGGTCCTCATTTCCTATATATATATATAAATTGTTTAGGATCAACCAATAGCAAACATGTATTAAACCCCAAAAGGGACAAGATAACATAATCTAAGCACTGAATTTAGCAATATGGGATGTAACAGCAAATTGCACAAATTATATTAAATATTAATGAGCATTTATATAAAAACAAGTTTCAGAGGTTGAACATTTTGTAATAAATAAATAAAATTTCCTCAGACTGCTTACACATGAAAAAATAACTGTATAAAGTTTAAAAACAGAGGCTTCAGAACACTTTTCAAAATCGTTAAGAGTACCGCATACACTTAAAATAACGATGAAAACAATTCAATATCTTGGATTGTAATGTAATTTCTATAGGGAAAAAAAGAAAATCACATGAGCTTCCCCCGCCTGAGTAATCCCTAAGGAGATGGCTTTGCAGCTGCCTTAAAATGATTACTGCTCTGGAGATCTATACCAGGTTTTCTTCCACCACTTCTTAAGATTAAACAAAACAGTGATATGAAATAAAAAAAGAAACAACACATTTTTTCTACAAAGAAAATATAACACTCCTTCAAGGTGAAACGAATGGCATAGCCTAATTCTTCACAGCAGGGCGTAACAAATCCGCTGGCCAAAGGATTTGCTGAAATGTTCCGTGCCTATTATTTTTTCTTCTCATACTGAGCCAGGTACGCTGCGTTTTCAAGCTATACCTACAATACAAACTAAATGGTTTTGTCTATTGCAAAAACAATTCTTTGGAAAATGCAGCCATTGTACTTGCACATATTGGATTTTTCTCAAATGATTTCCAGTTCTGGAACACGTCAGTTTTTGGGGGGTTTTCTTGGATATAAAATGTAAATTGATCATCGGTTAGAATTTGTTAAACTAATTCAGCTAATTCGTTAATAAAGCTTTTAAGTGCTGTAATTACAGTACGTTTTTTGGCATTTTTACCATGTGTGGATTTATTCAAGATTCCCACTTTCCGTGTTTGATGCACCCACACTAATTATACATCTTTTTTTCCCCAGAAAAAATAGGGCTTTCATTTGAGACCATAGAAACATGCAAAATGAATAATTGTGAGTGCTAACATAACATCAACAATACAATACAATATATAAAAAACCTATACAAAAATTTAAACAAACCTACTTATGCTCTGTAGCATCCCCTGACTACAGACATACCCCGCATATTTATTTATTATTATTATTGCAGGGTTATTATTGCAATATGTATATAAGTTTTCATACAGTGAATGTTGGTCAGCTCACGGTATTGTTTTTTTGTTTGTGTTTTTTTCTCATATGTTAATAAATGAAACTTTTTTTTTTTCTCTTTGTGGTGTTGTTGTTTCTGACTCTGTTTCCTCTGATCTCCCTTGTACTGATGACACTGATCACAAGCAAAACTCCAAAGATTTGCATTGCATCACATGGAGAGCAATCTAAGATCCTGGATTTATCCATTAGTGACATTCTGGTAGGCGTCTTCAGTGACGCAATCGGGCATTCCTTACATGACGACGTACCAGCACTTGCACCGAGTAGCGTTAGAAATGATCCGCAAGATGCTTGCATCTGCTTAAAGGGGAGAGCCCAGCCTGTAAAAACGGCATAATGTATATCCTAAAGATAATGTTGGCACACCTTTTGAGGACGTATGTCAACAGGGTAAGGAAAAGTTATATTTACAGCCCCTGACAGCTCTCCATGAGTACTTTAATATCTATTCTTCAAACCAAACAAACTGCAGCCCTCCTGCTGCCCTCTGTGGTCTGACTATTCTTACCATGGATTGGGTGCTTGAAGCAGCCAATCGGTGGCAGTATATTTCTCCCATTGAAATCAAAGGGAGAGCTTCCCCACACTGGGTTTGTAGAGCCAGCGCCGCGGTCACTGACTAAGTATATCACATGCAGGGAGATGTGTCTGACTGAACATGTCGTCTGCAACATTAAAAAATAACTGAGGGCTGTGCAAAGGGGCATTAAAGTATATATAAAGGGTCCCTTTAGTCAACGTTTAACATATTTCTGAGACTATATTTTGTTAGCTTTAAAACAATACACAAAAAGAAAGGTTGGAATGCAGCACTCAGCAGTGAAATGGTGCACGAGCCAGGGTACCACCAAGTCCCTCAATGAATCCAAAATAAAGAAGTAAAGGCTCAGCACTCAAGTGATAAGGTGAGTTTATTTCACACAGGCTGTGTGAAATAAACTCACCTTATCACTTGAGTGCTGAGCCTTTACTTCTTTATTTTAGCTTTAAAACAATGACTTGGACTAAGTAAGAGGCCCCTGCTCTATGTTTATAATCGTAGGAAATGTAGAATCAACAAATATTTCAGGGGAGAGGGTTGTCGCTTTGCCATCATTTTCCATGCAGGGGTGTCGAATTCCAAGTCTCAGTGTAGAAGACAGAACAGGATTTTGGTAAAACCTTACTTTACACACAAGTGATTTAATCACCGTCAACCATTTTAATTGAGTTGCCGGTGCCCAAGCTAGGATATGCTATGAAAAGACGGAATCATTTACCTCCCTGTTAAGTAATGATTTTGCATAATTCTTTAAACAATCAGTGAATGTTAATTCTATTTGATAATTTAACAAGCTGCAAATCTTCAGAGAATTACTTAGTCGTGTGAAAACAGTTTTACTTTTATAAATGTGATTAATGGAGGGGGTGGAAGGTGTGAAAGAGATAGAGGGGAAGGGAAGAAAGAGAAGAGCACAACAAAATGAACACAAAATACCCAATAAATGCATTTTCCATGTAGGAACACAAATATACACTTGTGTTTTATTTTTTCCTCAAATGTCTACGCACGAGATTAAAAACCGTTACCAAGCTTGTTTTCTACTCAAACAAAGCATTTAAACCAATCAGTGCCCTCTGTTTGTGTCACATGACCACATGCTACCACTGAATTGATTCTGAGGGAAAAAATTAATACAGCAAAGGGGGGTAAATCAAAGATCTATTTCTGGGATTACCTTCAATGGGGTTACCTGTTTATGGGAGTTCCTCTTTAAGGGGCGATGCCTGAAAACCCGTCTAGCCCAGATGCTGGACTCATGAGATTATTTCCTGATTTGTTATGGGATGCTGCTCCCTCTCTATACTTGATTTTATATAATGATTGGAAGTATTATATAAATACATTTGCCATGTGAGCTGGACTGTATACCCATTTCTCTTTATATGGAATTTTTATTATTACCTCTGTCTGTCTTAATTCATTTGGTAACAGATAATCTGCTTTGGGTTTCCTCTCTAATACATTTTCTTGTAGCATCATTTATATTTTGCTTTACTGTAGTCGGGGAATCTCAGATTATTCTTACTTTATATTGTGTTTGACTAGTAGGTTTTATTTTGTATAATAACTCTTAGCATGTGTGCTGAATAATCGTATGGTTATTCTTTACAAATATTTTATTCTTATTTGTTACTGAAAATAGCAAAATATGCAGGTTGGGTGATGCCAATAGATTTATCTGGAGAATAGGAACTTGTGCGTCGAGATTAGGGCTGCAACTAACGATTATTTTAATAATCGATTAGTTGGCCGATTATTTTTTCGATTAATCGATTAATCTGGATGAAAAAAATGAATGTAAGTTTTTCATTTATTTAAAATAATTTACTACACAAATTATGTTAAATACAAACAGCAGAATAAAAAAAAACTTTGATAAAATACATTTCTTGTCTTTATTT
>VKOC01017616.1:0-116484 GCA_009364415.1 Spea multiplicata | reverse complement strand
CACTCTGCCCTGCACCCCCACTCTGCCCTGCACCCAGTCTGCCCAACATACAGTACTGGTGGACGGACTGTAGGCTCAGTATTCTTGGTGAGATGAAGGTGAAAGAGCGTAGAAAGAGACCTTGCCCTTGTAACCATGCCTATTTATACCTCTTTACATTTGGTTAGGGTATACGTTAACCCCTTAAGGACCGGGCTGTTTTGACACTTTTGTGGTGCTTGTGTTCAGGTGTAATTTTCTCCTCACCCATTTAGTGTACCCACATAAGTTATATATTGTTTTTTTCAGGACAAGATGGGCTTTCTTCAGATACCATTATTTTGATCGTATCATCTTATTTACTATAAAAAAAATAAAAAAAACATGGTGAAAAATTGAAAAAAAACACATTTTATGACTTTTATTTGAAAAATCTTTTACTCACCTAAAAAAGCAAGTAAAAAAACTAGCTAAATAGATTCAACTACTTGTCCTGAGTTTAGAAATACCCAATGTTTTTATGTTTTTTGCTGTTTTTTGTAAGTTATAGGGCAATAAGTACAAGCAGCGTTTTATGATTTCCAAATCTTTTTTTAACAAATCTGGTCAGTCTGCCTCCATCTCCTCTTTGGAACATCTTTGAAGCCGGTTAACTCAATTTAACCCATTCAAACCATATATTTTTGAAAACTAGACACCCCAGGGTATTCCAAATGCTGTTATTTTAACCCTTTCCATGCACCACTTATACAACTATACTTTGTCAAACTTTGTAATAGTAATTTTTTTTATTTTTTTTCCACACAAATTGTACTTTAGTTATAGATATACAGGTTCTGGTATATGTCACTATCAAACAACACCCCAATATATGTTCAGGAACATCTCCTGAGTACAGCGATACCCCACATGCATGGGTTTGTCAGATTGTTTGGCTGGTAAAAGGCTACTTTTGGGGCATGCGTAATTCAGGTGGTCATTTGGTCATTCTGCCTCCATCTCCTCTTTGGAATATCTTTCAAGCCGGTTAACTCAGTTTAACCCATTCAAACCCATATATTTTTGAAAACTAGACACCCCAGGGTATTCCAAATGCTGTTATTTTAACCCTTTCCATGCACCAATTATAGAACTACACTTTGTCAAACTTTGTAATGGTAATTATTCCAGCGACACCATTTAAGTTTAGGAGGCGATCGTTGATCGCCTCCTAAACGCTTTTAAAACGGGCGTCCGCCGCCATACAATGTATGGCGGCTGTCGACATCGAGGCATTGCAGCAAGGCCGTTTAAGCGAAGAAAGTGATCCTTGATCACTTTCTAAGCTTATTTAATTTTTTGACGGTTCAGGACCGTCAAAGGTCATTTAGTGACCTTCTTGTTATGACGGTCCTGAACCGGCAAAGGTCGCGAAGGGGTTAAAAGACAACGATAACATGTTTAAAAGTATGATTTACTATGTAGTGCTTATCCCATGTCATCTACTATGTAGTGCTTATTCCTTATCATGTTCCCATATGAGAATATCATCCTTCCTGCGGCCATGTAATGTAAAATATATGTATATATGTGTATACACAGTATATATATACAGTATCTCACAAAAGTGAGTACACCCCTCACCTTTTTGTGCTCATTTGTAAATATTGTATTATATCTTTTCATGCGACAACACTGAAGAAATGACACTCTGCTACAATGTCAAAGCCATGTCTGCCCATTCTCCTCTGACATCAACATGGAATTTTTGTCCACACAACTGCTGCTCACTGGATCTCTTTTTCCGACCATTCTCTGTAAACCCTAGAGATGGTTGTGCTGGAAAATCCTAGCAGATCAGCAGTTTCTGAAAAACTCAAACCAGCCCATCTAGCACCAACAACCATGCCATGTTCAAAGTCACTTAAATCCTCTTTCTTCCCCATTCTGATGCCGGTTTGAACTTCAGCAAGTTGTCTTGACTACATCTACATGCCTAAATGCATTGAATTGGCTGATTAGCTATTTGTATCTATAAGCAATTGAACAGGTGCACCTAATAAAGTGGCCAGTGAGTGTATATATACATATATGTATTGTAAGCGATCACAGGTTGCTTTCTTTGCATAAACAGTGTTGCTGTAATGTCTTAAAATCGAGGCATTCAACAATACCAAAATCTGCTCCAATGATCCCAGGAGGTCCCTCTCCAGGGGGTTAACATTCACCATATACAATATAGAGGCAAACGTCTGATTTAAAATTGCCTCTTAAGCTTAAATGATGTTGCTGAAATGCCGCGATAGGAGGCACTGTGACCGCTCTGGACCATGGTCACAAATGTCGTTGTGAGAGATTTTGCTCTAGCAAGATGGTGGCACCCATTAAAAAATAAACAAGTTTCCAAGAAGGTCTCTCCAGACCCTCCCGAGATCTCTCCATGCAGGTTGAATACAGGTACTGCATTCAATCATGCGAGTCAGTGGAGCCCAGCTTTTTAATCACTATGTGATTAGTAAAATATATATATATATATAATATATAAACTAATATATGTGATTAGTAAAATAATATATATATATATATATAAAATAGTTAAAACAATAAATAAAAGTAATCATCCCATGATGTCACCCTCAGAGGGACATCCAGTTCCAACAAAATGTAAAAATATAAAGAAAAAAGTTTCTTAAAATAAAGTAGCACTGTATCTTCACAACAATCCTGGCATGGACAGAGTATAATACGTGTGAAAAACTAAGTAAATTACTACCAGAAAAAGCCTGGTAGGAGAATGAGTGTATTTTTCAAAAATATATGGTTTGATGGAGTAAATTTGATCGACTCAGTTTAAAGCTGTCCCATATAGGACATGGGGACAGAATAACCAAATAGTAAAATTCTTAATTGAAAAATGCACCCCTGCCAAATGTGGCCTTTCAGCCCCCAAACAACAATGCAAACCTATGCATGGATGGTATCACTGTACTCATGAGATATTGCTTAACACATATTGAGTTGTGTATTTAAAAAATACACAAAAAATGACAACCACAAATTTTGACAATAGCTGGTGGTGTAATTAGTGCATGCTAAGGGTTAAAAACATCTGAAACATACCAGGATGTCTAGTTTTTCAAAATATATGGTTTGGTCTGGGTTAATTGAGTTGGATGGTTTCAAAGATGTCCCAAATAGGACATGGAGGACATGAAGTTGGAAAATGTTGCCTTTGACCTCCCAAACAACCAGGCAAACCAATGCATGGGTGGTATCACTGTACTCAGGAGATGCTGCTGAATACATATCTATTTTACGTTGTTTTGACGTAACATATACCAGAAGCTGAAAAATGTATACCTACAATTTGTGTGAAAAATAGCACAAAATAAATTACTACCACAAACTAACAATGGCATAGAGTTAGTGCATGGAAATAGTTAAAATACCTTTGGGGTATCTAGTTCTCAAAAATATATGGTTTCATGAGGGTAAATTGAAAGATGTCCCAAATAGGACATGGGTACAGGATTACCAGATTTGGAATAAAATGGTTTTGATATAGAAAAACGCTACTTCCCAAAACTTGCAAGAAAAGTAAAAAAAAAACCATAAAAAACATTTCGTATTTCTAAACTCAGGACTAATACTAGAATCTGGTTGGCAAGTTCTTTCATTAGCTATTGTAGATGTGTAGAAGATTTTTCCAGATAAATTGCTTTTTTCAGTTTTTCACCATATTTTTTTTTTAATGGGAAATTAGATGATATGATAAAAAATGTATCTAAAGAAAGCCCTTCCTGTTCTGACAAAAAAAACAGTATTTAACTTGTGGATACAATAAACAACAGAAAAAAAATATAATGATTATTTTCCATTCACATTCTCAAATAAAGGTCACACTCTAATGTAATTCAGTTCACCAATAAAACTCTCAGTGCAGTTGATTGTGCCAATTAAGCAATTAATTTTGCTAGCTAAGCTTGCACTGTTATGTAATTCATTTTGCCAATGAAGCTTGCACTCTTATGTAATTCATTTTGCCAATTAAGCTTGCACTCTAATTTATTTTATTTTGCCAGTAAAGCTCACTCCATTGTAATTCCATTTGTCAATTAAGCTTGCACACTACTGTAATGTATGTTGCCAATTAAGCTTGTACTCTAATGTAATTCAGATCACCAATAAAGCTCACACTATAAAGTATTTTATTTTGCCAATTAATCATGCATGCTAATGAAATTCATTTTGACAATTAAGCTCACACTGTAATGTAATTCAGTTCACCAATAAAGCTCACACTGAAATGTTATTCAGTTCACCAATAAAGGTCACTCTCTAATGTAATTCATTTTGCCAATTAAGCTTGTACAACTTTCACACTCTAACATATAAAATGTTGCATATCTACCTGTTCACTTATATAAAAGACAGATTTCTTTACTGTTAGGGTTTATTACTTTCAGGTTTTTTTTGTAGCCCTGGCAGCACTACATATGTTAATATACACATACATATGCACCTAATAAGCAAAATTAAGTAAATGTACATGACAGATTTTTCTCACCATAAAAGTAAATATTTATTTAATATTATTATTTTAATAATAAAATGACCTTACGCACATTGTGTGAAATGTCAATAAACTCATGAGTTTAATGCTTCTGAGAACAAAAGCAGCATACAGTGTTTTTTCATTGTGTTTTTAATCTATATATATGTTATGGTGGGTAAAAGTTCATGTAAACCCTTCCATTTAAATTTAAGGGTACTTTAAGTAGAAGTATTATTAAACACTCATCTATAGACATCAGACAAGGCAGAAGGCTTGTTTTTCCCACAGAAATCTTATGGTGCTGCCACAACCACAAGGGATTTTGGGTAGGCGCATGCAAATAAGGTTAACAATTATCACCTTTGCCTCTATATCCACTTTATACATGGACAAATGGATAATTGACAGCCTTTAGACAAAACTCAGGAAGAGGTGCAATAGATTGCCTTTTGGCTAAGATCAAGTGAGTACCTGTGAGAGAAGGAAAGCTTGGTCCTCTGGCCTTAGGGCTGGGAAAGCATGAAGCCCAGAGGTTGTTTTTAGGTCCCCAGTCCTTGGTCCCAGACTGGGCGCTGTGCACCGGGTGTTAGTGTGGCTCTAAGCTCACTGGTTTTTTTTCCACAGCGCACATGTGTTTTTATCTTTTGATATATTTTTTTTGTATTCAAGTTTATTGATATAAACAGTGATTTGATGGACTGGACACGACACTGAAAAGCCACGGTGGAACAGGGTCCCCTAAAGGTTTGGCTTTTCTGGTGAGTTAGGTAGCTCTCCTGAGCAGCTCCCCTCCCTCCTCCAAGCAAAGATTTCAGTGGCCCCAACCCTTGCAGGAAGGGGCCAAGAAGATCCGGCCCTCCTGCAGGCCTTATGGCACATATGGTCGCATATCCTTCGAGAGTATGACCCCAGAAGAAAAGGAAGAAGGGGACCTGGTGTCCACTGTGGCCTTATGGCACATGGCACTGGGCATTTTTTTCAATAGAAAAAAAAAAAAAAAAAAAAAAAGCTGTCCATGAGTGGTGATCTGGCTATTGCACCTCTTCCTGGGTTTTGTCTAAAGGCTGTTCTGTACAGCAGGCACGTACTTTCAAGGGATCCATGTATAAAGTGGATATAGAGGCAAAGGTGATAATTGTTAACCTTATTTGCATGTGCCTACCCAGAATCCCTTGTGGTTGTGGCAGCACCATGAGATGAGGGAAAACAAACCTTCTGGCTTGTCTGGTGTCTGTAGATGAGTGTTTAATAATACTTTCTACTACATATATATATATATATATATATATATATATATATATAACCAATGAATAAAGACTATAATCCCATTGATTTACACAAGGTTGGCACTGGGAAGCTGTTAGGGGACAAGGTTGGCAATGGAAAGCTGTTTTGGGACATGGTTGGCACTAAAGAATACTTTAGCCCTAGAGTTTCCAGTCAGGGCTATGGAGCTGAGATTTCAGCCCCAATAGACTTAGCGATGCCACTGAAAGACACACAACCCAAAATAGCCACTTTATCATATGAGAAATAGATCTCTTGTGTGATAATTTGTCAGAAGTAAACGAAAGAGTGAGTAGCTATATTGTCCTTTCCCATTGTCAGAGATAGTTTTCACATTATACATTAAAGTTGGGGGATATGTAAAAAAATTACCCCAGTGCAATGTCTGAAAAGTGATCTTATCACTATAGCAAACAATTTGAACATCCCTTGGTTGCTATGGGGTTAAGATCCCTATTTAACACTGCACCAAAATCAATTTAATAACCCACATTAGCCACAGTATTGGAAGCAGAGATTCTTTCAAAACTCAGTTTCTATTAAATTACAATCTTCAACTATAATTTAGGCTTTAAAGCCATATATTTCATAACTTATCATCATTTATTACATATTTCCTTTAATATAAAACATTTATTGTACTGTTCCATGCAAGCAATCAACAAAATGGGATGTCGGTATACAACGTATTGGCCAAATTATTTTAGCCTCCATATTTACAAGTATTTCCAGAAAGTACATTAAAAAGACAGCTGAAGTGCATTTCTATTTGCTAGCGTAAATATTTCCTTCATTTATATCAAACTTGTTTTTCTGCAAAGTAAAATTTTCTAAGTCAAGCACTCTGCTTTTTCAGAATGTCATGCATCTCACTCTTAATAATTCTTTTATATTAACTGCTTGGGTACAATTTATTTTCCTCTCAGGCAATGAAGGCAAGTGTAAGTGTGGCAGTCTCTGCAAGGAACTGATAAGCCATTACACAGAAGCAATATTGCTGGCATGATGAGATTTGTTAAAAAGACAATATCCCATTGGCTCAGTGGAACCAAGTTGTATGTCAAACCTATCAACAGTATCTAGAAAACAATGCTTTTATATGTCTGCCTTCTACTTCTCTCCCCTGCTCCTTCTTCAATCACACACACATAAATATATATATAGATATTTCTGCAAATGCATTATTTAAAAAATATAGGTTTCCCAAAATAATAATAAAAAAATGTCTGGTGTCCTTATTAACGATTAAATCTTAAATGTAATAAAATAAAATTAAAACATCTCCTAAGGTTTATTTGTTTACCACCATAGATAGTTCAGTCAGTGTTTTATGGAACAGCACCTTTAAATAATGTTTGTTTAGTATAATATATATATATATATATGTATATATATATTACTTATTATTTCATAATATTTCTGTAAATGCATTATTTTAAATATATGTTTCCCAAAATAATAATAAAAAATGTACAAAAGTGCAGATTAGCAGTGGCCTGCAATAAATGCATACATGGTACATTTACCCATAAGAAAGGCAAATACCCAGTCCAAATGTTCCCACTAGGGGAAGATGACCCCTTTGAATTAAATTGTCATTAAAATTCAACATGTGAAGATTTTAATAGCTATATCTGACTGATGAAAAAATAAAACATGCATAATACAGATATATTTATTTTGTGTAGGTACGCTTCATTAACTTGATAGGTGAATGAATTACTGTAAAAGAAGAATGTCACATACAGATATTAGCTGGTATCACTATACAAGGATGACATTTTTTAAGACAGGGAGCATATAGTTGTCAAATAAATGTCAAAATATATACACTATATAAAATGATTGTACAAATGTAGTTTTGAAAATATTTGTATGAAGGAAGGAAATGTAAATTAAAATAAAAAATGAAAAAGAACATGTTGCAAGTATAGATATAGTATATAATTTATGTATCACATCTTGCTCTGTGGAAAATATCAGAAAAATATTAATTCTTAAATTTATGATGTGCATATTAAATTGACTTTCTTGATGCTATTTGTGTATGTGAAACCCATTACCTTTAACCGGTGAGATTCATTATAGAACATTTCATTACTGAAACTTGTATCACACTGAATATTATGATCATTAGACTTGCATTTTCCATATTTTTCTTTTTAATGGTATCTTATTTCTTATGGTGTGTCGCTGAATAAATTATATTCCTTTATGAAAAATTCTATTTTTTTAAATTGTGTTTCTGTGGTTTTTTTTACTTGAGAATGGCAGAACAAGCAATTTTTTTGGTACGTAAAACATTATCACAAGAATATGTAGCTCAAGCCATGTTGCCTAAAAAGAGATACAAAGGAATCAAGTATTTAGATTTATTTCATTGGCTCGCAAAATGAATACCAAAGTATGTCAGGAAACATTTTCAATTCCTTTGAAACACTGTATAAAAGGCTGGTTAATTGTTTAACCACCTACTATCGACTGTGGTATCTATAGTCATGCTTAACCAGTTATCCATTTGGCTTGAGGAGGTCTATTCGCTAAAGGGAGAGCTGGCAGAGACCTTGCAGGAAAGTTGTGGTTTCAAAGCCTTGACTTCACTATACATGAAGGGCCATCTCTATTGAGCTTCTGGTTCAGGACTAGTCCTGTTTTCTGCAGGGTGACTTAATGAGTTAAATCCATGAGAGTTTTCAAGTGTCTCCACTCATTACGCCATGCATCTTTACAGGACTTTCTCAGCCTATCTTACTGGAGAAAATTCCTCCTAATGGAGGAATTGACACCAACTATTCTGCCAACATCCCCCTTAACATACAACAGTGCTCATTACCAGCACTTCTGCCTTTAATAAAATAGTAATTTCATAATTTGTTAACAGATATGTTAAAAAAGACAAGAATATAATAGAAATAAAACAAAAAAAAAACGATTTTAATCACTTGAATAAACAAAAACATTTTTCATCAGTTAGGTCTCTTTAAAGCCTCTAAGTTCCAATGTACTAACCTTACAAGTATGTTATCGATGATTATTACTTAAGCACAACTTAATTCTAGGCAATAAACACTATAATTTAAAATGACAACTAACATTTTATTCCATTAATTATGTACTTTACTGAACAGTCTCTTACTTAAGGTTTCTCTTTTGAGATTGTTTTCAAGGCTAATCTCAGTCACATAAGGATGCAGTGAACATTATAGTAACAGAAAAAATGGAGAGTTTTGCCCATTCCTACAAATTAAACACCAGGATCATAATAATGTTCACTTTATCTAACACAATGGTTAATTACATCCTTCTTTAACACACTATGAAATATGCTTTAACTTTTTGGTACTATTCAATCAATTTATAATTGTGCAATTTAAGAGTAAAAAGTATTTTATAGTAAAAGTAATTACATATCTGAAACATTTTTTAAAAAATGAAAAGCTCAGTAAAAAATATAAAAATAAAAAGAAAACATAATACATAAAACATACTAATCAAAACCACTATAAAACTATGCATTGTTTTGATAATATGTAATTGATTGATTTATTGATGGGTAATGATGAATACAAGCAGGCAATGCTATGTAAAATAAATAAAGGGATGAAATGGTCATGTTAAGGCTAGCCCACAGGAAACCCACCAGCTTCTATAGAACCATGGCCATGGTGGTATCTTATTGTGTTAGGCTTGTGGGGGTTATCATCACCCAGTTGTCTTTTTCCATCTTTGAGAACTACTACAGAACCATGCTAAAACCCTCTTTTAAGGATTATATTATTAAAGCTACATTTCCATAAATATATAATTTGCCTCAATTCATAAAAGAATGTCATTGAGAACTTGGATTTCATTTCGTATATAATTCTTTATCAATAAAAGGGGCTTGCTCATCACCATTTATTTAATGCCTTCCCATACCTCTTAAGCACTGTAAAAAAGAGGGAAAGCACGTGTAGCATAAGTGGATGGCAGTAAAGTTGCAATAGGATAGGAGTAATTAGGACAGCAACTTCCACGGGGTTAAGAGGGACAGCTGCCCCAGGTACCACAAGGTGAGTGCCATGCTTCAGCTACATAGTGGTAATACCCTAATGACCCTTTCACTTCCAGAAGCAGATGCACCATCAGCCTTAGGTAGGACTATTAACCCTGTGCCAAATGCCAACAAACCTAGTTATTGCTCTCCCAAACAATTGTAAAATTATGGCTGACATACCTGATATTCATAGTCATATGTTACAGCAGGTAAAAAATGTGCAAACTAGTTTGAAGTACAGGGTGGAGTTGTCCCGGGGACAATTATCCCCCGGTACAGTCCAAAATTCTTCAAACAAGGCCATTCTGACTTGGACTGACCCACTTTTAGAGACAGGAGTGCAGTGGAGTCACATAATGCAAGAAAGTGTTTTGTGTGGCTTTCTTATTGTGAACGTTTTATAGAACCGTGTAATATAGTGATCAAGTTACCAATTAATGACAAGCTAAAATCATACCTTTATTATTATGAAATGTGTAGTTTAGGGGTGCTATGTTGAAATGTACACTATATATACCCATGATTACCATGTTTGCATTTCATATCTAGAAAAACATCCAAACCTCTTTTGAATATATATATCAACATTTACCAAAATGACTTCAGATGGCAGTGTATTCTACAATTTAACTGCTTAATGGTAAAGAAACCTTCTATATGTTTAAGACAAAGTCTTAAGGGATGCCCATATGTTGTCTGCAAGGTGTTATTTAAAAAGAGATCTCCAAAAAGATCTTTGGATTGACCTTGAACATACTTGTAAAGGTTTATCATATCCCCACAAAGACATCTTTTCTCCAGGGAAAACAATCTCAATTTGGACAGTCTTATTTAATAGCTAAAAGTTTCCATTCCTGAATTATTTTTGTAGTTTTTTTATGAACCCTTTCTGTCTCCAGTATGTCCTTTTTTAACTGGTGCCCAAATCAGCACTGTATTCTAGATGTGGTCATACAAATGATTTATAAAGAGGAAAAAATATGTCATTGATAAATAAATTAAAAATAACCCTGAGGCATACCACTTAAATCTTGTGTTAAAAATTCTGTTATGCCTTAGTATACTCAGTAACCTATCGGGTGGCACAGTATCAAAGGCCTTTGCAAAGCCTAGGTATATAACATTCATTGCATTACCTTGGTCTATAGTGAAACTTACCATTGCATAGAAAGTTAGTTTGATTTGATCTGTTACCCATAAATCCATTTTGTCTATGAGTAATAATATTGTTACCTGAAACAAAAGTCCTGGATTGCATCTCTTAACATTATTTTAAATATATTTTCCCACTATGGATGTTAGGCTTAGTGATCAATAGTTTTCCGGCTCTGAACTGGACCCTTCTTCACATTTGCTATTCTACAATGCAATGACACATTTCATTGTTTTTTTTTATTTTTGTTTACAGTTTTCTTTACCCTTTGGTGACCCTTTTCCTCCAACGATTCTATTGATTCGACCAGTTATCAAGGAGATACCACAGCTATTATTATAGTGTTTTTTTTACATATCAACCTACTAAGGCCTAAATAAAGAAAAAACGGGCTCAGTTCAGGATCCATCTAAACCTTGCTGTTAATTGTAGTTGAAAATGCATAAATTAAAATGTAACTATAGACTAAAAATATCATTAAGGATTGGTACTGCGGCTGCTGTGGAATGCACATCTCATAATTCTCAGCCATTAATTTGGTTCATCATGAGAACTGTAATAAGATAATGTAATAAGAGTGCCAAATGTCAACACAACTGCTGCAAAGCTACCAAGTGTCCTATCTTGGTTCCAAGCCTTTGTTCCTTTTTTGTAATGCCTCAGAATGTTTGCTATGCTACACTATATAACATTTAATTTTAGCTGAACTTCATGGGTATTGTAGTTATAGACTGGGGTTGTGGTATTAATAATAATAATAATAATTTATAACATTTACAAAAATAATATGTATTTACAATACTTTATATGGCTTCAACTTATTTTGTGTTCAGAATGTATGCTTTGTAATTTTAATTATATACTATCTTTAATAGATCACCTTTAGAATATTAATACTTAACATTGGTTGCTATAGCAGTTTTATTCATGTTATCATCACATTCCTCCTAACATCAGATTTTATTTTTTACTGAAATTATTTTAACAATCGGTTTAATGTCTATGTTAAAGCAATAATATATAGTTGGAATAAAAAATATGTGATTGGCGCTACAGACAATTAAAAATAATTTCATATCCATCAAGAAGCTACAGTATTTACAAAAGAACAAATAAGAACTTTTGCATACATTTGACATTTAAATTATTGTCCTCATGTTCTTTGATAAGATGTCTCAATGTCCCTGGAGATTACAGAAATACCTAAACTACTTAATTTACAGATATTGGCAAGTAAGTTAAAATTTTCAAATGATGCAAATTCTAAATTCTATGTGAAGTATGCTGAAAATGCATAAATAGCAGTACTGATATGTATTCAGTTTAAGAGGATGTCCTTGAGTGTAAAATACAGTGTTGCATATGGTAATATAGGTTAATTTTTATAAAAATTGGTTTAATCTCATTTTGTTCGACTAAGCTTCCTTCATCTGCAGACCTGAAGGCTACGATTGTCAGCCATATGATATTTTGGTTGGTCTTCTCAGCTCAAACACCACAAGTTAACATTTTTATCTGAGGCGTCAGCAGAAACTTGGAGTATATTTAAACTCCCACCTGTGGTGTAAAGGAAATTTGGCAGTTTAACCATGAAATAAATTTATGACGTATGCATTTTTTGTTTTTAGATGTATGTCGATTTGTTGAATGGTCCTGACTTTGTGCTAGGTATTATTCAAAAAACATCGATATTGTTTTAAAAAGTACTTGAGACTGGTGGATGATTTTAGCTTCACCTTCAAAATAGGATTGGCTCCTATTGGTCTGCCAGGCCTGTAACAGCCAACAAAAGTATTATGTGGTGGGTATACTTGTCATTTTGGCTTGAAGAGGTTAGAGAACATATGTTTCTTTTCCCAAATCCTACATTTTATAGTTCAATGTTATACATCGATGCAATGGTGTCTACAGAATAAAATAAGAAAGTAAGGAGCAGTCATCTTAACTTCATGCTCTGTTAAATTACCTCTCCCCTATTGTTTGGTTACTGATTGTTGTTCATTTGTTCATGAAGTAAGAATGGATGTGGAGGAGGGAGTTAGCATCAAGGCAGGGTATTAATTAGGTAATGCTAGTTATTACATATTTTGCAAAGAAAACACATATCTCCTAAATAGCTGTTGTGAACCAAAAATTGCAAAAATAGTAGTTGTGATCAATTCATTTACACAAAATAGAAGCCATAGAAGTGACCATTCCTCTTTGACAGGTTTTGCCATTTAAAAATAACATAATGGTAAGCCTATTTGTGGTCACTCAAATCTATACTATAAACTTTCCCTGACTTCGCTGGATCAGAAATAATTATTCTTCCTTAACACTTTTTGCTGCTACATTTGCCTTAGGCTTTGGTCTTACTCTAAAAGCAGGATCACCGTCAGTTTCTCTGTAATGCGTACTGTCAGACAATTGTTTTAGAAATTTAGAATGATAAGCTTCCTTATCAACAGGCACAAAAGCAACACTTCCACCCTTATCTTCCAGTTCAAATTTTTACTTCTCTTACATTGATTCAATATCCATTACAAGGAAGATTATATGTTAGGTTATTATTTTTACACAGTTACTGGAAATTGTTCTTTGTCCATTAAACATATAACTGACAAACTATATTTATGCCGAATATATAACTTTAATGTGAACTCATTTTTTAATTTTTAGATTATCAATATTTCTATTTTTGCACATAAACCAGAAAACTCTGGGCAACTCTGAGCAATTTGCCGGCACTTGGTGCCACCATTTTGACAGACGTTCCCACCGGGTTATGTCCGTGGAGATGCGGACGAAGATAGAAGATTGAAGATAGCAGATTAAGGGAAAGGAGAGTAGATAAAATATAGAAGATATGGAAGTGGTCGGCAGAGAAGGTGCGGGAACATTGAGAGAGCGTGAGAGAAAGAGTGAACAAGAATTAGAGTGAGTGTGAGAGAGTGAATGTGGGCACCGGGCAACACATTTTGTTCCCAAATTAAAAATGCCCCCAAATTTTCTGCCGAACTAAATGGGCAGGGAACGATATTTGCTGCCCAAAAACGAACGGGCCAAAAGCTACGGAATCATTTTTCGGGTAGCCGGAGCTCCAAAGTTACCAGGTATGGTGGTGGTGACTAGGCAGAATTCTGGAAGAGGAGAGGCCACAACTTGTCACTTTACCTGGAGACCCTGGGTCAAACCCAGAGAGTTTCCATGTATACTATTAAAGCACATGGTGCATGGTGCATAAATTACAGGTCATTTTAAAATATGGGTTTGATTTTGCATTAAGCTGATATTTTAGCTATATCAGTGTGTCTGCTGAACATCAAAATGCAAAACCTACAAGTATATCTGTAAGATTTTCAGAATAATGTCAAAAAACCATTTTACAATTTTAAATTAGTGAAATATTCATTAGAAATTGGAATTCATTTGAAACATGCATTTCAGAGTGTAGCATTATGGTTCTTTCCTTGCTGTGGTTTTGTACCATTTATTTAATTAGGCTTTCACCCATTACGTGGGGGTGACTAGTGAAATCAAATGTTAGCTTTTAAAAATGCTGAGTAAGATCTATTAATAGAATCATATCTTGGATGAATTTAAATAAGTTTTAATTGCAATGACACGCAAGGCTTTGTTTGAACACTTCATTAAACTTTTCTTTTTCATGGGGATTTCTTTATTTCCACTAAAATGAACAAGTCACTATGCTTGATTTGTTTCTCGATGAACTTTATAATTTTTTTTCTATGTGTATTAAAATGAGTTGCACCCTCGTCCCGTATATGTAAGGTGCTAAAAAAAAAAGTTCAATGCGTTTGTAAGCAGGGTAGATAATGGCCATGGGGACAATCATATGTATGTATGAGCATACTATAAACTGCCTAAAGAATTCATAGTGCCTCTTAAAAGTCAGGTATTGTACCGAATTTAAACATTCTCTTATGATGAGCATAGAAGGAAAAAAAAATCAAACACTTTCAGAATTGGGCCCAAATATCCAAGGTTAATTTTCTGAGAAAGCTGCAGTGGCTAGATAAGGCCATCCCCTGCAAATTAGTTTTGCTTGCCTGGATTACAGCTAAATTTATGCAGCTCGCCTTATCCTTTCAGAAGCGCCTCTGAAGTGTCGTAATTAACTGGCACACATAAAGTGTGCACATTTTCTGCTTGGTGGCAACCATTCCTCATTTCATCTAAGTTCTAACCAACATGGAAAGGTATTTTTTTCCAGTTTTTTTTTTTTTAACGAAAACCCTTAAACACTTTAGTAGTTTTCTTTGAGAACAAACATAAAACAGTTTCTAACATAAGTCTGTTTTAAATTTTCAAAGAAGCACATTGGCTTATGTTGGAGCAATTAGATCATTCTGTGTTAAAAACACACAAATGAATTGAATTAAAAAGAGCCCTTGGAATAACTCAATAGAAATAACAGCTTTCATCGTTTTATCTCTATCCATTGCATGTCTGCTTGCACAGAAGGCGGAACGACAAGTTAGCAAACCATCTTTCATGACGCCATTTCTTTTAAACAGAGCACTCTGTTACGCCTTTAAGATCAGATTTTACTTAGTTAGGTTTCAATAATATTTATTATTTTTGTCCCAGAAATAACACTTGTAGAAAATTATATGAACGGCTGCCAGATATTTTTCATACTTAATAAAAAGGAGCCAGAATGCATTTGTATGTAAATTATGTATACACTTGTTCCACATAAATGTACAGCATTTGTTCATATATAACTAGATGATTTTTTTGCCTGTAAATTTAATGTATTTTCCTGGGTAATTAATGTTTAGGCCTCTAAATATTACTGAACACAATGTGATGGGGGCATTAATACATTTGGCATATACCAATATTTCAGGTTTATATGATGTAGAATGTTAAATTTGTATTGTTTTCTTATGTATATATATATGTGCAGATTTTAAATGTAGTATTTTTGACAGCTGCAAACCTAAATCCTACACATAGGTTGCCTGACAGAGCCAATCTAACTACCAGCACACACGGAGTCAGCTCTTCACTGTACCATGTTGAATGTACAATCTTGGTGCATGCTCATACCTGGGAAACAGGGTTTGACTTGGAGTCTCTGGGTGAAACACTGCTAAGGGGTTAAAGGGACCCAAATCACTTTCTAGTATTTAAACAGAATGTTGCTAGAATATTGATTTATAGGAAATATTTCTAATGCGTTTTCATGTTTTCCTGGTAGCTTTACTTATTCTGTTAGCCTTGGGTGGAAGGTGTGGTAATGGGAATAGGGCCTTTTCCGTAGAAGAGCCTCTAGCACAGAATGGACTGAACAACACGGCCTGTCCAATGAATATATGATCAACAATGTGTTGTAGAACTTGAAAATCTATTGTGTCTTCTTTTACTGTAGCTGGACACCTTTGTGTATTGTGTTCATTGGCAACATGATACATATGTTAATTTCCCTCCATAAAATTCCATGCTAAAAGTATAGTACTGGTAGATATCATTGACAGCTTAACATACTTTTATTAACAGAACAATAAGAAATAGCATCAAGTGAAAAGGATCTGGTTGATGGCAGACGAGCCCCCTGCTGGTGACCAATAGAGTCGCTCGTACAGACTTTTAAACTGCTGGTGCCGTAACTTGTCCGGCAGATACTGGTCTCCCTGGTCTCAGACTGGTCTCCCTGATGTATCAGTTAAATGTCCGTACGAAGATCAATTGGTTGATGCCAGAGGAGGTCCCTGTAGACGACCAATAGGCTCACTCGCACTGCCCTGTAACCCCTGACGGCGAACCTACGGATTTTCGCTTCCGTCAACTCCTGCGAAGATAAGGTAGGCTAGATGGGGAAGGGCCCGGGGAGATTAGTAGACGAAGACGATCACGAAGATCTTTGTGTTGTGTGTCTTCGTCTACGTTTTCCCACCGCTGTCTTCTCTTCTTCGTGTCTTCGGAACGAACACGCACTCTTTGTGTTCGTTTTCATGTTCGCCCGAAGTCTAATATCAACCATTTAAACCACATCCCACCCACTCCCTGCCTTTATTAAGTCTCTTTGGGATTTGAACACACATATATCTACTACTCGCTGCAAGGAAAACGACAATTCAGGGGATCAAGGAAGTTCCCAGGTATGCACATCCTTTTTGCACCCTTCCCCCAACCCAGTTCACACCCGACCAATTCTTTTTTATATAGTATCATCATACAATTCATTAACCATAGCTATATAAATTGCTTTTTTAAAGTGTTATAGTTTCACAATAAGACGGTTCCTGACGTATTCATACCATCCATAGTGCCCTTGTTAATGTTATAATGGTACACACAGGAATGCAGATATATATATATATATGAGCCGTGTAAGAAGCCACATTATATTTCACTTTATAATATATATAAAGTATAAAAAGTTTTAAAAATAAATCATAAAACTATAGTTCTGCAGAGCTTATGGCTTTACATTTTAAAAAACGTTGTCACTTCATTAGTGATAATCTGAATAACCTTTGAATTTGCATTTCTCTCCTTATTGTTAAGCTGTTTTCCCAACTCTGAGAATGAAATGTTCATAAAGTAAATGTCAGAATGAAAATTAATATGTTTGGAAATTAAAAACCACTGACATTGAGAAGGTATAGATATTCAATAAAAAACAGCCATAACTTTTATAGACTTGCGCTTAGAGGGAGATGTTTAATTTAACAAAATCACAGACTATTCAACAATTGTGTTAAATTATTATTTTTAAGGTTATCTAAGCACTGTGTACATCAATATAAAATGTATAACTGGTTGCAGTTAAACTAATTATTTTAAATGTTATACTCAATTTAACAAATACATTTACTAAATTCACCCTTTGAGTGAAAACCATGTATTAGATGTGTGGTAGCCAAAGTGGACCTAAGATGCCATCCATGTCTCCGATTTTTGGTGAAGCTTTTGAGTTCCCCAAAAACAGCATCTCCTGAAACAAAAACAACAAAAAATATGATCCCTACTGATCTCTATCCCTTTGTGCAGGGATAGGATTATGGAAACATGCATACTATGTATGTGCCCGTCAGGGTTTCGGCCTACCTGCACTGGCTTTCCTCCTCATGGCTCTCTGTTTGTTAGGCCGCAAACCCTTCCTCTTCCAACTTTTATGTCCAAGATAACCCCTCCTCTTCCTGCAGGCTGTGACTATATTAACCAGCTAGTTCAGTTGCTGGTTGCCCTTTCGTGGTTCTGGACCTGTGAGTGTGTGCTTCCAGTGTTTGATTCTTGTGTATGACCCGGCCTGTCTGACTCCCATTCTGGTGCTGACTCCTGCCTGCTTTTGGACTACGTGGATTTCTGGACTCCTGACCTTGGCTCGTATGACTACCCGTTCTGGCTCCTGACCTTGGCTTGTTCTACGACCACCCGCTTGTCTTATGTTTTGGATTCTTGTTATTATTTTATTTTAATAAACATTTTGACCAGTACCTTTTTGCCTCAGTCCTGATTCACTGGTACCCTGACAGTGCCTACCTCCTGAAGAGTGTTCTTCCTACGATAATCCACCACTTTTGTTTTCCGTGAACGTCCAGACCCTTTTGTGTTGCAGAGCTCACCATTGCATTCTTTTTTTTCTCAGAATATACTAAACTGTTGACTTGGCCACTCCTAATATTTGTACTGTCTCTCTGATTTTTTTTCTCTTTTCACTTCCATTAAGAGCTTCTTTGACCGCACGCTTCCAGATGTGAATGCCACACCTCAAGTCAACCCTAGACCTTTTACCTGATGAATTAATGAAGAAATAATATATATGTATATATATATTAATTAGGTCTGGAAATATTTGGACACTGACAGTTATTTCGTCTGTTTACCAAAATAAATCCACAGTTAAATGAACATGAGCTTAAAGTGCAGTCTCTCAGCTTGGATTTAAGGTTACTCACATCCAAATTGGAGTACGGGTTTAGAAATACAGCTCTTTAATATGTGGCCCCCTCTTTTTCAAGAGACCAAAAGTAATTGGACAATTGACTCAAAAGCTGTTTCATGGACAAGTGTGGGCTATTCCTTTATTATTGCTTCATTAATTCATCAGGTAAAAGGTCTGATTTGAGGTGTGGCATTCGCATTTGGAAGCAGTGGCTGTGAAGCCACAACATATATATATACACATACAAAATAGCCCATTATTTCCTGGGGATGCTCCAATGAATACAGTCATGGTTCTGTGGGTGAGTTTGCCTCATGTGATATTACAATGCATGGGATGCTGGGAACTGGAGCTTTCCATGGTAATTCCTCCAGGAGCATATTTTCATTTACTAACGATTTATAGTGTATGCATTTAGTGGATCTGAGCAAAATTACAATAATATGTATGTATCCACCTATGAAATACATATTCATACATAAACTTTTTTATCTAAGAGTTAGCTGCCACAACAGGTTGTAGCTTAATTTTATTTATAATACATACAAGACAACTTTAAAGTACCACAAGCTGTCAGTTTAAGAACAAGCAATTCTTTCACAGCATAAATGCCCAGAGAAATATTTAAGTGCTTCTTAAGTCTATTAACAAGATTTGCGTGTTAAAAGATTGAGATTGATTTTATGAATGAGCTCATTTAGCAAACTGCTCACATTATTAACGCACTGTAAGGCATCAGTTTTAAACAAGGTTCTCTATATGTTTTTACTTCATGTTCTTCATTAAAAATAAAGATAAAATTAAATCGTAAACTATTTATACTAATCTGATTTATGTATTTCTGCACCATGTAAGCATCATAGGTGGAGAGTGGAGAATTGAAGATGAACACTGATAGTCCAACCATTTAATTGAATGCTTTGAACAGCCATTGTGCTAAACTCTAATGTTAGTTTGGAACACTAAATTAACCTCCTAGTTAAAAGGTTAGTATAAGTAATAAAGACATGCAACAGCTCAATAAACAATTAAGAGAAATGCTATTGCAGTCAGTAAAGGAACTACCGGGGTCGCAGGGGTCGTGACTGCGACCGGGCCCTGGAGTTCTGCCAGTCAGGGGGACCCAAGGGGTGCCGAGCGGTTGCTGAAAACGACCGCTCGGCACCTCTTGGGCCCCCCTGACTGACAGAACTCCAGGACTCCTCTGCTCCCCGCCGCCGCCTGCCTCAGCGCTGCCCATAGTGCAGTGTTGGGAGCGGCGCTTCTCGCTGAGTGCCAGCATATGAGAGCATAGTGAGAAGGTAGTAGATAGTGAGAAGGGGGGGGTAGGGAGGGAGAGGGTAGATAGTGAGAAAGGGTAGGGAGGGAGAGGGTAACTCGTGAGAAGGGAGGTAGGGAGAGGGTAGATAGTGAGAAGGGGGTAGATGGGTAGGGGGTGTTGGGGCCCTTAACAGATTCCCGCACCGGGGCCCTGAAGTTTTTGTACTTATGCCCCTGATTGCAGTATAGTGTGCATTTAAAGGAGGTTCCCAGAAAACTGCAGAAGCCTGGACAGCACTCTGGACAGCCGCCTGTATGCAGCTCTGCAACTATTGAATACTCTATACATGTTAGCACATGGCAATCTCCTGGGTTCTAAACATGTTTTGCCCCTATAATCAAGTGGCTTTAATGTCCTGCAGGTAAAAATCCCCAAATACATAGAATATTAATTGTAATAAAAATAAGTAATAACAGTTTCCCCTGCTGAGGTAATATCTCAATATTGTCTCCAAGTATAAGCCTGTGATAAATAGCCTCCATATGAACCTGCTACAGCTAGGGGGTATTTGCAGGGTAACATGGGGTAAGCAGATGTATTAAAGTTCCAGTAGCCCAGGCCTTCAGCATAGGATTATAGGTATACCTGGGAACACCCAGGCTATGGCTACTCAGAGCCCTCCTTCTCTGGGAAGAAGGTGGGCAGGTCATCTGCTATCAGTGAGCGGTCTCACAGACATCAGTGAGTCGGGCCATTGACGTTGCGTGCCCCAAACTCATAAAAATTGTAAGTGGTAGGAGGGGAAGTGGGTCCTAGTGGGGCGTTTCTCTATGCCACTCCCGCGACCTAAAGAGTCTCCGCAGTGAGCTGGAGAATAACCCTGATTGTTCCCAGGTGTGGTAAAGGGAGTCACAAGTTGCAATAAACAAGGGGATAAGATGGAGGCACTAATGAGGATATTATCATACAGATACTGTCAGATATTATCATACAGATTCTGTCCCAGGCAACATGCTGAGACATTCACATTAATTCAGCTGAATCACTTACGAGATTATTTTTTGTTATAATGTTTGTTTTTGATGAATTACTTTCCCTGCACATTTAGTTCGGCAAAAAATTTAGGGGCTTTTAAATTTGGGAACAAAATTTGTTGCCTGGTGCCCACATTTACCCTCACTCTCTCATTCTTGTTCACTCTTTCTCCAAAATGGTGGAACTTCCACTAAAGTCCTCTCCTTAATCCTCCATTTGGGGGAAGTGCAATATGGTGGCACTTCTGGTGATGTCCACTGCGTGATCCATTAATCAAGGGAGAGGACGTCACCTAAAGCATGGTTATTTTGCCTAATTTTTTTGGTACGAATCGCCTAATTCACCCAAATTCTGTAAATTTGCAATTCGTATGATTCTGAATGCACAAGTCATATTTTATTAGATATACAGGCCAGGGGCATCTTGCTCACATTTTAAGTGAAGTCCAGACATTATGTGAAAATGATTATAACAAACAAATATCTTCAGGATCCTGCGGAATGTTTATCCTGCGGAATAACCCTGCGGAATGTTTTAACACAGAGGATCTTAACGCTGCTTCCCACAGGATCTGATCTCTATGTAGGCCCCTCTTACAGTTAGGTTTTTATGGCAGCAAGATCCTTCTCACTCTCCTACAGCTCCGGGCTGTCATGTGACCACAAACCCAGGAATTACTGCTGGTCACTCCACATAATCACAGTCTATGTGATACAATAGGTAAACCTATGGAGGCTACACATACATTTCATGATACTTCTATTTCTAGGCTTTTTCTGGACCCATATGAAACATCAACGTTGTTCTGACTGCCCATTAAAATCATAAGTTCAGTAATGGCATGGCCTCTAGAGGTTGCCTAAACCACAGAGATATTTTTATTAACAATTATATATATATTTATAATTGTTTTGATTCCAACTTAGGTTTAGCAACACATATATCTATCTTTTTGGTATCATTCTACTTGCCCTTACCACCTTTTACACTATACCCCCAGAGATCCTTTAGCATGTCATCCTCTGCTTCTATGACCTTGTAGACCTCTCTTCTCCATTTTAACCTTTTCTCTACTCCCTTACTTTTTCATTCCATGTGTCATATTAGCCATTAACCTTTATATTTTTTGTTTGTATAGAGCTTGGTTGTTCATGTTAAAGGTTTGTTTGCTTCATTTATAGAAAAAGAATCAGAAGAATTAAGAAAAATGAATGTAATAGATTGCATATTTTAATGAACTGGATAATGACCTGTAGAGAAACAAATATAAAAGAAAATCTGTGTTCAAACAATGTGTCATATTTTTGTTCTTGACAATATTGCATTAAGAAATGTCATTTCCATTCTTATCTGAAAAGCCTTGGAAAATGCTGGACATGCAATTTACTTCACAAACTCATGCTGATAATGAAGAAAGAAAAAAGGCAGAACCTACTGGAAGCTAATTGGTCTTAAAAAATTCCATAATTATACTTTTTGAAGATTAATAGAGCACCAAGGTATCCAAACAAAGAAGAACAAAATATAATTGTTATAACGGCATATTAACTAGTTCCATTAAAGTAGTCACCTTTAGTCTGAAAATGAAGTTAAATTGTTTGCTATACAAAGTATATATTATACACAAGATAAACTGGATATTCTTTGAAAATGTCTTTTGCAAATGTACCTTTATGAGTATATATACAGTATATTTCCCAGTTGACCCAAATGACCCTCTCATCTTTCTAGCTGATGGTCATGGATGTTGTAGTCATGATGGCGCTCTCCTGGAGCTTCAGCATACAGAGTTAGAATATGTATTTCGGAAATTTTAAAGGACACAGGATGGAGAGCTGGATGTTAATTATATGGACTAATGATTTGTCTTGCAATGAGGTCAGTGTGATAGAAGACATTTTTAGTAAACAAGGTAAAGATCTTCTGCAAGTCTCATCTTCTGTATTGTTGGAGGTAAGACAGGGTTTTAGGATGCTGCAAATTAGAGATTTTGATCTATAGCTCAGGAAATGGGGCCAAGAATAAGGATTTGGTTTTGTCTCCCATACCAGTCCTATTTGGCTTGATAAGAAACTGTCTAAGGGGAGCAGAGGTTCTTGATAAGTGGTTCAGAGGTTTTATTAATTGGCATTTAAATAGGGAGAGAGGCAATTGAATGCAGCATGTTTTTCTATCTATTTATATCATTATGTACAATATTTTTTAACCCCTTAAGGACCAGGCTGTTTTTTACTTTTTGTACCCTTTGGGAACAAGGCTGTTTTTTACTTTTTGTAAACACTTACTTTAACACTTTTGCGGTGCGGTGTACCCACACAAGTTATATATTATGGGTTTTTTTCAGGATAAGAAGGGTTTTTCTTCAGATACCATTTTTTCTCACTTTTATTTGAAAAATCCAAAAAAGTTAATGAAAAAACCTGCTAAATAAATTCTACTATTTGTCCTGAGTTTAGAAATACCCAATGTTTTAATTTTTTTTGCTTTGTTCTGCAAAAGTATTGGGCAATAAATACAAGTAGCGTTTTGCTATTTCAAAACCAATTTTTTTCCAAATCTGGTCATTCTGCCCCATGTGCCATTTCGGGTATCTTTGAAGCCGGCCAATGCAATTTACCCCATCAGAAGATATATTTATGAAAACTAGACACCTCAAGGTATTTCAAATGTTGGTATTTTAATCCTTTCCATGCACTAATTCTACTACCACCCTTTGTCAATCTTTGTGGTAGTAATTTATTTTGAATTGCACTTCAGGTATGAATTTACAGCTCCTGGTGTATGTCACTTTCAAACAAGACCCCAATACGTGATACCCTTTATGCATGGGTTTGTTGGGTTGTTTGGGAGGTAAAATTCCACATTTGGGAAGTGAGCATTTTTCCACTTGGAACATCTTAACGGCTTATTCAATTTAACACATGAAGCCATATATTTTTAAAAACTAAACACCCCAGGGTATTTCAAATGGCGGTATTTTAGTCATCAGCCTTTGTCAAAAGTTGTGGTAGTGATTCTTTTGTATTTTTTAATCACACAAATTGTACGTCAGGTGTGAATTAATAGCTCCTGTTATATATCACTGACAAACAACACCCCAATATGTGTTCAGCAACATATTTTGATTACATTGATACCACCTATGCATGGGTTTGTCTGGTGTTTGGGGGCTAAACGGCCACATTTGGGAAGTGTGCTTTTTCCCCATTTTTATCAGTCTGTGCCTATTTTACTCCGTGAAATACAAATCAATTTATGACTTATTTGAAAAGTGTTATTCTGGATTTTTTATTCACAGATGCAGCAGGTTTATGTGGATTTGGTTATTATTTAAATTTATTTGGACCACTTTGCCAGATTTGCGAGCTAGTTTCTTAATTCATATTTTATATAATTATGCATGTTTTCCTGGATATGTACCAAATATGTATTTTGGGGAAATTGTTGCCAAAATTTGTTATTTACCTATTTGCATATTATTTTGTCCTGATCCCCTCCCCCTCTGACCTCCTACAGCTTTAACGCCTCCACTTTCATAATGCTTCCTCATAAGGGTGGAGCCTCCACACACCACTTGAACAGCCTTTTGTCCATTCTAACACTGGCTCAATATATAGTGATGGGAGTTGTGCTGTACCACCATCAATTTCTGGCTCAGTATGTAGTGAAGTAATGCTGTTCTACAGTCTATGTCTGGCTTGCTATATAATCATAGGAGTCATGCTGTACCACTGTTTGTGTTTGGATCACTATATAATCATACAAGTCAAGGTCTACCACTGTCTGTATCTAGATTATTCCTTAGTGAATTTAGGGGGTTTTACCTGAATTAGAGGGGGTGTGAATGTCTATATTTTCAGGATAAGGTTCATTGATCGCTAATCAGGTTAGATATTAATATGCACTAGCAAGCTATGGTTAAGCTATTGCCACCCGGCAATCCCTCCAGACTCGACTGCCGCCTGGCAGTTGCCCCAGACTCAGCTGCCACCTGACAGTCCCCCCAGACTCTGCTGCCAACCTAACAGTCCCTCCAGACTCCGCTGCTGCCTGACAGCCCCCCAGACTCTGCTGCCGCCTGGCAGTTCCCCACAGATTCTGCTGCTCCCTGGCAGTTCCCCCAGATTCTGCTGCTGCCTGGCCAGTTTCCTGCTTCGTGCCTACACATACCTGGGAGCTTTCTGCCTCCAGCTACTCGGAGCCCTCCTTGCAGGATGCGGGTATGAGGTCCTGCTGATGTCGGTGGGTAGTTCTCTCGTATGCTGCTGATAGCCCAGTACCTGCAGTCTTAATTGACATTTAATTAACTCTTACTCAGAGTACCACTAATATGAGATGTGGCCTATGAAGCAAACTAAGAAAATAAACTGAGCCGTGAAAGTATAATATAGTATAGTAGAGAGTATAATATAAGCCGTATAAATGTCACATATTGAAAACACTTGTTTGATATAATGTCCTTGTCTGGAACCAAATATTAAAAAAGTTATTTCCAGTACATTAGCAGTATGTAGAAATTGACGACGCTAATAAACATAATATTAAAATAAGAAACATAATAGAGTTTATATCTGTTCTGGCTCATTTGTACAAAAGAAATGCAGACATTATTCTTTGCGTTTGATTTCTTTTCTGAAGTACATTTGAATATATTTCATCACACAGTGATATCTAATACACATTTACTAGTGCAGATGAACTAGCATTTCAATATGCTTTATATATTCATTGTTGTGAGTTTGAGTATATGAAGTGTATTGGATAGTTATTATATGTAAAATATAAGCAGATACAGCAAAACAAACGAAAAATGTTTCATATTGCGTTATTTCCATATTTGATCTATCTGTATGTTTATGTAGTAATAATTTGTCCTATGTGTTATTGCAAGTGTTCGAGTGTGTGGACATGTAAGTGTGTTTGGGTATGTATGTGTTTGTGTGTGTTAGTGATTGGATATCGGTGTGTTTGGGTTGTCTTTTAGTGTGTGCTTCTCCCCTGGTCACGCTCTGGATATGCCCCTTTCTGCATTACCTTCACATATTGTCTCGTGACCACAAGTGTCATGAACCAGGTAAGCAGGTCGGGTAGGAGCCCAGTCGCAGGGGATACAAGGGGTTCTGTCTGTACCCCACGATGCATGACGGCTAGAGGGATGATACAGACAGGCACAAAGAAACACAGCACAGGCAGAATACTTTGTAATGGACTGTATTGAAGAAGTTGGCAGGAACAATAAATACAGGTGATAAGTCTCTTGGCCCACTGGCAGGGCAGACGGCAAGAAGCCCACTGGCAGAGCAGACGGCAGGAAGCCCACCAGCAGGGCAGGCGGCAGGAACAACACAGGGTCAGGTATAGGGCCAGAGCAAAGTGGTCTAAACACATTATTGCAAAGGCCCTGACTGAAGGGCAGAGCAGGTTTATATAGGCAGGGTTCCACTCAGGTAATCAGGCTTAGCTGTCCCAAGCAATCAATAAAGGGTGCTACAGAGAGGGAAACGCAGACACACATGACAGCAAATAAATATTGCAATAAATATTGCATGGTCCGGGCTAGTATTGTGGAATCCTGACAACAAGCTTGATGTGTCAGACGCTTTAGACTATGCCTTCAATAACTTGTAGTATCTGTAGTCTGTATCTGTAATTTGATGTTTCTGTCTGCTGTCATTTAATGTAATTAATTATTTTTAACTTCTTTAGTATAGAGCTACTGTATTATATTAACTAGTGATATCCTAGGATAGGATAGTATAGGATAGTAATGCCTCTGATTAATTCTCAAGTCGTTCTAGTTTATTATTTGGAAATGTCCTTCATGCCTTAGATATGTCTTATCTGGCCTATCAGAAAGTATTTTTGTTAATGGTTTGTCATTTGTTAATATAGGTATTGGTAGCGTGTGTAAAGAAAGATAGCTGACCTAAGGAAAAAAAATCTAAACATAAGTGGCATTGTCTTTACAATGTACTGTATAAGGAATTCTAATCTTCTCATGAGTTCTGTTTTTTGATCTTGCTATAACAAATATTTATCTCAACATACCATTGTTCTAAATGGATTTTATGTCAACACGATTTTGTGATGAAAGTTAGGGTATGCCTACTGAGTTGAATGTACTGGTTCCTTGTTACTAGGTTTTATTTTTAATGTCCTTCATGCCTTAGATATGTCTTATCTGGCCTATCAGAAAGTATTTTTGTTAATGGTTTGTCATTTGTTAATATAGGTATTGGTAGTGTGTGTAAAGAAAGATAGCTGACCTAAGGAAAAAATCTAAACATAAGTGGCATTGTCTTTACAATGTACTGTATAAGGAATTCTAATCTTCTCATGAGTTCTGTTTTTTGATCTTGCTATAACAAATATTTATCTTAACATACTATTATTCTAAATAGATTTTATGTCAACACAATTTTGTGATGAAAAAGGTAGTTATGATGATCATGTACTTTTGTTCCTAAAATACTGATTTTTATATTTAAGTTGAATGCCACCCTTCGTGGGTCTTTGATGAAGCACTTAGTAGAGGTGTTATGAATGTATTAATTATTACACATTGTTAGATTATTAACAAAACATTGGGTCAAGGAGAAAACCTGACATGACACAGCTTTCAATTACAGTTAACAAAGCTTCTTTGCTCTCTCTCTCATAGACAGTTTTGTACCTTCATACAATTTGGTTTCCCTATAACTCAAAAGTGAGGCTCTTTTTGTAAATATTTTCTTTTCATGTGACAACACTGAAGAAATGACTACAATGTAAAGTAGTGAGTGTACAGCCTGTATAACTTTACTGTTATATCTTTGCTGTCCTCTCAAAATAACTCAACACACAGCCATTAATGTCTAAACCTTCGCAACAAAAGTGAGTACACCCCTAAGTGGAAATATCTAAATTGGGCCCAGTTAGCCATTTCCCAGTGTCATGTGACTCATCAGTGTTACAAGGTCTCAGGTGTGAATTGGGAGCAGGTGTGTTAAATTTGGTGTCATCGCTCTCACACCCTCTCATACTGGTCACTGGAAGTTCAACATGGCACCTCATGGCAAAGAACTCTCTGAGGATCTGAAAAAAAAAGAATTGTTGCTCTACATAAAGATGGCTTAGGCTATAAGATTTCCAAAACACTGAAACTGAGCTGCTGCAGAGGTTCCACTCAGAACAGGCCTCGCCATGGTCAACCAAAGAAGTTGAGTACACGCTCAGCGTCATATCCAGAGGTCGTCTTTGGGAAATAACATTTCTTTCAAAATTGTTACACTACACTGTTAATGTCCCAAATATATTTTCTTGAGCTACTTAATTTTTACTACTCTTTCCTAAAAGACAAGGCAACTATTGCTGAACCTCTTCATAACCTACTGGATAAGAATGCCAGCTGAAAATGGTATGACATTCATGATAAAACTTTCAATGATGAAAGAAAGTGTTCTCCCTTAGGAAGGTTATGGAACTGATGGGAGGATGGGGTAAAGTTCTGGTTTCAGTGTCAATCGCAGTAAGACAATGCCATAAGACAAGAGAACCCCAAGCCTAGCTTGGGCATAAATTGAGAAGCAAAACATAATAATTATTTAGCTATAAAGTTCCCCAAAAACTTTTGGGCTGATGTACTCAAGACAGAGTTAAATAGTAGGAAAACACTGTACTTGACTTTTTTGGGAAAAGCAGCACTCATTAAGATGATGTTTCCATGAATCCCTGAACACGATTACATAAAGACCTTTTTGGGCCTTTTCAAGGACTGTTTTTTATTTTAGTTGTTGATTCATTCAAGTGGTTGGAAGTTCCCCCAGTTACATCTGCTACCTCAGGTACAAGTCATACAAATCCTACATTTGCTACTCATTGATTTTTGACATCAGAATTCAAAACTTTTATGGTGAGTAATTTAATTTGACATGTTACAACTGCGCCTTTCCATCTGTTAAAGAGTCAAGCTGAGCATATGGTTCAGACTACAAAATATGCATTAAAGAGAATCATTGAAGATTGGGGATCTTGCCAATACCCTTCTGCAAAAACATGTGATACCTTGTTCTAGCATAGGTTGTAGTCCAGTAGAACTACTCAAAAACCCCTGTTTAACAACATGTCTGGATTGTCTACATCCTGATTTAATGTCTGATTTACACAAGAAACAAGAAGAATCTTCAATTCTGCCAAGAATTGACTGCTTTGAAACAAAGTTCTTGAACCTGAAAGTACTGTTTATGTTGGAAACTATGGTAATGATTCTAAGTGGGTACCTGCAAAAGTTATTGACGCAACAGTACTTGAGTCATACAGGGTACATATTTCTGGCAACAGGACACTGCGGTAACATGTTGATCAAATCCAAGATCGGGAGAAAGGTAACACATCTGCTGCTTTCCGAATAGGAACAGGGTCTTCTATTGTTCCAGATGCCAGTGAACCACACAATAGTTCAAGTGACAGCTTCCCTTCAGTTACTGTTCCAGAGCCATTATCTGACATAACCCAAAAGAACTTAACAAGGACAGAAGCTGTTCCAGTTTAAGTCACCATCCAAATTATCTGAAAGTCTGTAGTAAGGATTGTTATGTATTGACTATTAAAAGCAAAGCCAGCCTGGTCAGCAGGTGGCAGCATAAAGAAACGGTGGTCTGAGACCCAAATCCCAAAAAGTAAAAGAAAACTAACTTTTATGGAGGATAATTAAACATAGAATTTCCCAATAAATTCGAACTACTTGTAAAGAAAAACTTAGTTTATGATACCCCACCTTTACATAACCTGAAATCTCTTACACACCAGGGATTCAGAAAACCAAAACATTTATATTACAGTGAATTAACATGGGCCATTACTTACAGAGGTATCCATTCACTAAATGTAGAAGACAATAAATGGGAGTTTCATTAAAGGTGTACAGGAGGCATAAAAAAAGATCCACTGATCTGTAATATTTTTGGGAAATGCAGTATCATCCACATTCATATATAACGTCCTTATCTCACAAAATGTAATAAATAAATAAATTTGAAATTACTTATTTCTTCAGTTTCCTCTGTAACAAAAAAACTAATATATTAACATTTTTTTACTAATAAAATAATTGAAATCATACTTTCTGCACCAGAGTCCTTAGGTTTCATGATATGCCACAGCGACATTTTGTGCGTGACTTATCTGTGTTACTGACAGCGAAGAAGAAACATATAGCAGTTCTCTAAGTGAACAAGCTAGGGAACGCTGATGGAGTAATGGAAATTGTTCATCTTATGACAGTCAGCAGCAGACTTCATTTGAAGTTATAGGAAGACATAACTCATATTGACATTATCCCTCACATGCAGTTCTGGGAAGTGATTTATATGTTTCTCATTGTTCAGCACAAGCAGATAGCATCTATTCAATTCAAAGATGAGTTTTCCTTGCACTACAGATACATTTTCAATCACCAAGGAAGAGAATGCAGGAGCTATATTTACCAGAATTAACCTTCTGTCTCTCTCTCTGCCTCTGTCTAGTTTTCTGTATATATTTATACATAAATCTAAGGGTTGCAGCTATGACCAGGCCCAATTCCATTTTATTTATCGATCTTATTGGGGCAGAAACACTGCTTCCTTCTGTCTAGATCTCATTTCTCCTGGGTTTGGTACCCATATTATACTTCAGTAAGTGATGGGTCCAAGTGCACCTTTAAATAGTGGCCACTCTACTCAGCACATTCCTGAAGTACAATGTGGGTGGAAAAATACTACCACAAACTTTGACAAAGGCTGCTGGTAGAATTACTGCATGCAAGTGTTAAAATAACACAAATACCACCATTTAAAATGCCTGGGGGTTTCTTATATTCAAAAATATATGGATTAAAAGGGATAAATTGAATTTGCTAGCTTCAAAGATGGGACGTGGGCGCATGATGACCAGATTCGGAAAAAAAATTGCAATAGCAATGCCACTTGTACTTATTGCCCTATAACCTGCACAAAACAAACATTAAAACATTGTGTATTTTTAAGCTCAGGAGAAATATTAGATTAATTTAGCAGTTTTTTCATTGGCGTTTGTAGCTGAGGAAAAGATTTTTCAAGAAGAAAAAGTGAAAAGTTATCTAAGTTTTTTCACCATATTTTATTTTTGTTTTTTTTTTATAGCTAATTAGTTGATATGATCCAAATCATGGTATATAGAAATCCCCTCTTGTCCTAAATAAAACATTATTGTCAGGTACCACTTTTTCGCTGCCTGAACCATGGCTTTTTCATACATGTGGTTTATCGGTCTGCTACCACAAGTGGCCACCCTCTGCCCTCTGGAGCACTCAGAACTCAATTACCAGGATCAGGTGTACTTTATTACCTGAGTTGAGCCCTAATCAATATATCCAGGTGTGCCTTGTTTCCAGGATTGAATCCTGGCTACTTCATCCAGCTCTGCCCTTCAGTCAGGGCCTTTGTATTGAAGTCTGTAGACCTTTTTGCTGTGGCTCTGCACCTGTACCATTCCTGGTTACCTGCTTTGTGTCCTGATCAAGTGGATTCCCTGCTTTGTTTCCCTTCAAGTGGGCTCCGTGCCTTTCGTACCCTTCCAAGTGGGCTCCGCGCCTTTCATGCCCTTCCAAGTGGGCTCCATGCCTTTTTTGCCCTTCCAAGTGGGCTCACCTCCTTTCGTGCCCTTCCAAGTGGGCTCTCTGTCTTTTGTGCCCTTCCAAGTGGGCTCTCTGCCTTTCGTGCGCTTCCAAGTGGGCTCTCTGCCTTTCGTACCCTTGCAAGTGGGCTCCCTGCCAAAAGACTTATTACCATTATTTATTTATCCTGCCATACGTCCGGTTTCTTGCTTACAGACTGTATTACCCTTATTTGCTTGTCCTGTCATATACATACAATACATTGCATCGTGGGTTACAGACCGAACCCCAAGTATCCCCTGCACATGGGCTCCTACCCAACCTAATTACCCGAGTCCTGACAATTATATAATTTGTGTTTAATGTAAATGAGAAAGAAAACCAGCCTGGTCAAGAAGAGGTTAACATAATGAAAAAAACACTCTTTTCAGGAACAAATGGAGATATATTAAAACTGAACAGGGTCAAAGTTCATTGTAATTTTTTACCACTCCAGCTGATTGCATATGATGCTATATAGAATCTTTTTCAGACCAGAGATCTTTCCATGCTTCTTTATCACAGTGCCCAGAGGCTGCTTGCATCATATTAGTAATTTTGTATTATCTTGAAATGTAAAATCTTATCACATACTTGAGAGTATTAGAGATACCTTTTTGTGTCTCCATGTTTTTAAATATATGTCAGAAATGTTTCTTTTACTAAATGTTTCTTTTATAAAGCTGTTCGCTTTATATCTATCTATCTATCTATCTATCTATCTATCTATCTATCTATCAACATACAATTTACTATTTTGTTGCCTATGTGAAACACTCTGCAAGCTTTTTTTAAATATATGTTCTACAATGCGCCTAATTCAAATTATCTTGATTGGGATGAATTAACTGCTGTTAAAATGAAGTTGTTACCCAAGCATTTATATTTATTTTGCACTCTTCCTATTAGTAGTCCAACACCCAACATTGTAGAGGTACACCAATGTATTAATGCATTTGAGGATATAAGAGACCACATCTAACCTTTACATCCTGAAGTTTCCTAGAGAACATAGAATTACTATCTTGCTGTTCTTCTCTCACAGACTGTGGGATTATTTGGGTACATTTGGAAGATGCTAGTTTATCTGCTATGGAAAGCATCTGATGTGTAAATATTCTTTATACTTTACTAACTTTTCTCCTGTCTCTGTAAATATACATTTACACAACATTTCATTGGCTTTTCACCGCCTAGGCCAACAGAGGTTGGCTATTGGCTTTAGGCCTTTAACATTTGCGGCTGTTAGACCACGCATACATTTCCTCCAATATATCAGACTCTCCTTGTTCATAATAGAGCAAGTTGGTTTGAATTACAGTTAAAAGTTTGTTTGTCTGAAACAGAACAGATGTGCATTCATACTCCGGATATTAAGGGGTGTATCTTAGCCTTTTACCTCCATGTGTTCAACAACCAACCGCAATTGGTTGGCCTTACATGGCCAAATGAGAAGAGGTATAGGAATAACAGTTTATAGGTCTCTAGGTATGTAAACCATGTGTCACTGAGAAAGAAAGTTGGTATTCTGTACCAACTAAATTACCGTATTTGCTTGATTATAAGACAAGGTTTTTTCAGAGCAAATGCTAGTAAAAGGTTTTTACCACCTACACAAAATTATGTGGTGACTGTTGTAGAGACAAAACCAAAATATGGGTTGCCAAAGTTTCTAGGTTTTCTTTAAATGTTAATTTTTTTGTGAGTTATATTATATTCACTTTCTGATGCCTCAGACAGGTAGGGAGCTTGATGTATACTAAACATTTTTTTATTCACATTTTGATAGAGAATTATTTTTCTGTATGATTCTTCACAGTTTACATAATGTGTTTTTGCTACACTGCTGCTGGTAATGTAGAGTAATGTACTATTCTTACTCCAGAAAATATACTTGAATTAAAGTAAAATAATAAAAGTCTATATTGTGTTTTATATATTTAATGTCATATTTATAGAAGGCACACATATCTTTATTTTCCTTTAGAAATCTGCTTTGGAGATATATAACCTTTAGTCAATATCAAATGACATCCTATAAAAAGAATCATATTATTAACATTTTCATTGCTCATTCATATTGAATAGATCATGTAGCAAATGTCAACTTCACAAGACCAGTTGCAAATATTGCTTGTTAATCTCTTGATCCTGAAACCCCACATCACAATAAGTTGATGCGTCACAGGTAGAACCTGGCCCCTCGCATCCCCTAGCGTGTTGTGGCTTTTGATAGCAACATTTATAACTCAAAAATGAACAATATATTGAACGCTGAGTTACGTGTTCCTTTGAGAAGTAATTTTACAATATTTCCTGTACTTTTGAATATATTTTATTATGGTGACATTTATATAACAATAACAGCACTCATGAGATTTGAGATACTTGGAAGACAGTATTCTTATCAAATTTATTTGCTCACTTTGGTTCTACATTCTCTTTGCTGGATTTCCACAGTCAGTAAGTGTAAGTTAGATGTCTTTTATTCATAAGTAAACATACACAGTAATGATGTTCTAATATGGAAGAGATTCTCTGTAATAGCCGTCTATCAATTAATGAAAGTATATTACATTATGTGAATTTTCAAAGGTGGTTTAATATAAAATTCACTGTATAAAAATTCCAATAAACCCAATTATCATAATCAATGCCACAATTTAATTTATTCCATTACTACTACAACTACTACTACAAGTAAGAATAATTTATAGTACAGTCGTGCCAAAAGTCGTGCCACTAGTATTGGTCTTCACAAAGTTTGTTGCTTCAGCGGTCTTAGATATTTTTGTCAGATGTTACTATGGTATACTGAAGTATAATTACAAGCATTTCATAAATGCCAAAGGCTTTTATTGAAAATAAAATTAAGTTTATGCAAAGAGTTAATATTTGCAGCGTTGACCATTTTTTCAAGAACTCTGCAATCCGCCCTGTCATGATGATTAACATGATTAACTTCAAGGCCACATTGTGACTGATGGCAGCCCATTCTTGCATAATGCTTGGAGTTTGTCAGAATTTGTGGGTTTTTGTTTGTCTACCCACCTGTTGAGGATTGACCACAAGTTTTCAATGGGATAAAGGTCTCCAAAAATGCACTGTTTGTCACCAAACTTTTCTTGGGTGGTTGAGAGACGTTACTCTTGAAGCATGTGTTGGTACCATCCTTTATTCATGGTTGTGCTCTTAGGCAAAACAATGAGTGAGCCCACACCCTTGGCTGAGAAGCAACCCCATACATGAATGGTCTCAAGATGCTTTACTGTTGGCATGACACAAGACTGGTGCTAATGGTCACTTTTTCTTCTCCATATACGATTTTTTCCAGATGCCCCTATCAGAAAGGGGATTCGTCAAAGAAAATTACTTTACCCCAGTCCTCAGCAGTCCAATCCCTGTACCTTTTGCACAGTATCATTCTGTCCCTGATGTTTTTTTGGAAAGAAGTAATGCATTCTTCACAGCAATGAAACCTCTATCCCTGAAGTCCTTGATGATCCGATAAATGGTTGATTTAGGTGTAATCTTATTAGCAGCCCTTTTTGTGCAAAGCAATGATGACAGCACGTGTGAAAAATATTTAAGTAACTGGTGCTTAAATAAAAATGGCTTATCTACAAATAAGATTGAAATAAAGACGAAAACCAAAATAATCCTCAATCTATCTGCCATGTCTGGTAAATGTCAGCTGCTGTGGGAATGGAAATGTTGTATGCAAATGCTTCTTATTAAAGATGTTATATCATATTTTAATAACAGGAACCAGAGAAAAGCTAACATTATAGCAAACCAATCTCAGTTTCTTTAGTATTAAAAATAAATGCAACATATTCAATGCTGATGTACATCAAGAGAAAACAGCAAATCATGGTGATGATTATTTAATGTTATTATCTGTAAATAAATTGGACTTTCCAAGTAAATGCTGATGAAAATACTTATAAATTGGTATTATTACAAATAAGTAGTTAAATGTTTGGACTACACATTTTATTATAAAGAAAATTAAGCAGGGATTGAATTATATTCAAGTGACTAAATCAAACCATGGAACTATTGATTCGTTGAAAAAAAAAAGAACAAAGTGAAGCTTAGATTGGCCAGAGGGTTGGCCTACATTGGAAATATTTTGAGGATGATGAATGCTTCATACAACAATTTTGTTAGTTCTCCACTGTCTGTGCCCCAAATTGTTACGGTCCAACTCAATCTGGAATTTGATACCACACTTTTTTCAAAGTCCTGAAAAGAAACCCAACAAATGAATAAATGTTATTAACTTTTAGCTTTTTGATTGGGATAATGATTTTTTAACTTGGCAATTTAATACATCTACTCTCTAAAACATCAATATGACAAAACTACTGTTATAGATTCCATTAATGGTTTTTTAAAGGCTCACAGTGCCCTTAAAAACAGTCTAAGGAAGCTGCGCTAACATGTCACAGTCTTCCATAGTGTAAATGGGCCGGATGGGGAGATAAGACATCTCTCTTGTAACAATCCCATTGAGCAGGGGCACACCAGATACCAACTGTACCTCCTGTAATTTTGTGGCATACAGACTGTTGAACTCTGGACCTTCTACCCTATGCCTGAGCTATGATATGTTTCTGAGCATGCCTAGTCTTACTTGGTGGATCCCACAGTAAGGCACACATAGCCACCCCCAGGCAGTGTGTGGGCCATCTCGAATGAAAAGCATAGTGATAAAAAAAGTTACAATATGTTTGATGAATGGGGACAAATACAGGAATCTGACATGTTTTTGTGCATTTTATTTTTTCCCCAGTGAAATTAACCACAATGTCTTATTGAATCAGTACAAGATTTAAATCAACTGAATAATGATAACATGCATTAAAAGTCAATTAAAACCCACACATTTGAATTCCCACACTACTCCAATGCATGGAACACTCAGAATGAAGCATATTAAATGCTAGTGGCAAGAAATAATGCCAAAACATGCTGGAATCTATTAGGATTGATTAACTTCTAATTCCTCTTGGGTACTTGATAATTCTGTGTCAAATATGTGTTCTACAAATTAATAAGGTAGAAGGGATACTCACATAAGGGCAAGGTTCACTGAGGCAAATCTGAAATGCTAATGATGAAGTGGTAAGGCAGAAGTGTTACATGAACCAGAAAATTAACTAACTAAGATTTTGTCAAGTACTACAATCCTTAGATAAGTGTGATCATACATTGCAAATTTTGAACTGACCAAAGAGGAACACTTTTGTTTTAGGGGGTGCAGTTCAATATTTGGCAAGATGTAGGGCTTTGGTGGCTTTGTTATCCATAGAAAAGTAACAGAATAAGGCATTTAAAAGAATGATAGATTTGTATGTACTCTTTTTTAATTTCTAACCATATTTTCTTCTGTTTGTGCATACAATATTGTAACAAAACTATGTATGTGCTCAGAATCCCATGTTTTAGAGATGTTACATAAGATGGAAGGGGGGACCTTAATGGTAATTACTAATCGCACACATTCATACCTATGCCCCACCAACTGTGACAATGTGTTACCTACATTTCAACCATCTCCCGTATAATGATAACCATACAATCTTATGCCAAAATGTTTTCCATGTTATATTAATGACTCTCCTGCAGTACTTTAACAGTGTTAAAGCTTAGGGACACCAGTGGTCAGTGGGTTATTTGGCAACTCATCTTCAATGTAAATTTAGGAATGGAAGTATACACTTTGCAATTCAGTATACCAAAGTACTGAAAGTACTCAACGTACTGGGAGAGCTATCTGCTACTTATCTGTGAGTAAATTAGTAGAAATATGTTTATTTTGAGATCAGCTGGCTAGGATACTTGAAAATCCCTGATAATATTAAGGAAAAAAATGGACAGATTAGATAGGTTGAAAGGCTAATTTTTGATGTCATATTCTATGTTTTTATTTTTTGTTTAAAAAAAATAAGTCCTGGTAAAAAATAATAAGCTTTATTGTTTAGAGAAACACTAAAATAGACAATTGGGCCATCAAGTAAGGGTTAACTTCCCTAACCTGACTTGAATGAAGCTGCACGTCCTTACATGCTTACACTTCAAAACAACTCATATGCACAATTATAGTTTCCTGTGAGTAGAATCAAGTGCATGTGAATTTTGTGAGTAGGGTAAAAACCCATTTCATGACCTGAAACTTGCAATGACATTAAAAAAAAACATAACCATAAATCTCTGTGGATGTGGTGAGGTGGGGGTAACCAAGAATATCTTAAGGGGTATAGTGTCCATATATGCCCCGTCAGCCCCATCCCATGGTACCATTTGGGCAAGGAAAGTGGACAGTAAATAAAATATCTAATACTTCTGTTCGAGGATCACACCAACGTATCTCTTGTGCCAGTGGTGCACGTGATGAACAGGTTTCCATGCAACCAGTGATCATTTTACAATCTGCTGTCATTCTACACAGATCGGATTTTCTTTTTTGTGTGTCTCTTTCTTTTCTTAAACTTGACTTTTTTATTACTAAATATCTGTTATTGTGGATGATTCTCTAATGTTCGTTTGTTATCTTGTGAATTGAATAAATATTTACTTTGATATATTTCTGGCAAGAAGCCCAGGCAATCTTAAAAGTATATTTTAGATTTCTATGGTGGTAAAGATTGGGAGACAGTTTTTTTTTGTGTCATTTGAAAAATATGTGTAAAACATATCAGTTTATTATTCTGTCCACCCCCTTGAATTACTGTTTCCTATTTCCTTGTATGTAGATTTTATTTAGTCACCAGTTTAGATTCTATGACTAATAACTTGTTTTTAGAGATGTTGCTGAATTGCCAACTCTATATTTTCAAAAACTGTTGTCTATAAAGACTAGGCAGTTCGTTGAATTGAGCCCATTGATTCACAAAGCTATAAACACAATAGATTTTCCTAAGATGATGCATACAGCAGTCAATTTCCCAGTTATGTGTGATGTTAACAATCCAATTAATTATTATTTTATTGTTTTATTTATTGTTTTATATAGCTCCATCAAATTCCGTCGCACTGTATAATGGGTGGACAGGACAAAAGTTGTATGTAACATAACAATTTGACTTACAGAGACAACAGGTGAGGAGGGCTTACATACTAATATAGCGGTATACTAAAACATGCATACAGCCTTCAATGACTATCTTTGATCACCAGAAATACTGCAATGTCTGTATGTTTGTACTAAACAAGTTTAAGTCATATGAAAGTTACCACTGTGTACAGTGTTATTCACTTAATATATTTAGTGCAGTTTTTAATAAAACGTTTTGACATATTAAAACATTCATATATTTCACTCATTAAAGGGATAGTTTACAGTCCCTGACAGCCCCACTAAGGAAAAATGCATACAAAATTACTTTCTTATGCGAAAAATAAAAGCTTTTAGCTGTGGTAAAAGCTGCCCTCTTTCTCTGTAGTCCCACTACTCTTGCAACTGATTGGCTGCCTAAAGCACCCAATCAGTGTCAGGAAAGCACCCCTATTAAAGTTAAAGGTAGAGCTTGCCACAGGTGGGTATGGAGATCTGAATAGACCCTTGATTGTAGCATTTGCAGAGACAGCAGTGGAGCTCTCAGTAAGTATATCATGTTAAATACATCTCCTACATATAAAATATGAAGGAGTGGGCAAGCAAATGCATATAGGGGCTTTGCAAAATCACTCATGCATTTGCAAAAAGGAGACAATGGAAATTTAAAGGGACATCTCAGCTATCATAACCCTTATGTCACTTTCTGAAAAAAGTTTGTTTAAATAATGTTGACATCTAAGCTAATGCATAAAGCAATGCAATATGTCACTGTGTTTAACATACCTATCCAAGATTCCATTATCCTAGACAGTTTTTGGAATTTTCGTTCACTGCATTAAAATTCCTACTGCTGGCTCCTTCACACTTTCTTTTCTTTTTCTACATGTAGTTGTCCAACAAATCCCATAGAGATTTTTCTATCATCACCTACACAACTCTCCTACTGGCTATAAAACGCTGCAGCAGCTTGTCGGTAATTGATCAGACAAGTGAACTGTAAAATATTCATTTTCTACTTCAACAGCCAGATAAATCTCTTGGGAAGTGGATGGGAATATTATTATGCACATCAGGCTAGGAGTAGTAATAGTAAATTTGCTGATAAGATGGGGTTTGCTACACTCAATAGTTAAAGTTAATTCTGTAGGATGCATACAACAAGCAATTGTACTTTGCTATACAGTGAGAAACTTATAATTAATGTGACAAGACATCTCCTCCTTGAATATGACACATATCTGTTAAATTTTTTATACGCCAACCCTGTTGTACTGCAACATATTAACACTATATGCATATTAATTATTAAGGTCCAATGACATTTTGACTGGCTTTGTATAATGTGGAGTTAAATCAGTGAGCTATTTATACAGGTCCAGCCCTTCACGTAGGAAACCTGCCAATGTTGGCCCTTTGTAATGAATAGTGAAACTTAAGTGAAAACTTAAGTGAAATTTATTCCACACAGAACATTGCTGAAATATACATATTGCCTTTTCATTTGGGACATTTTAAAGATTTATGTATTTTCCAGTGTATTGCAAAGTAGAGGCTCTGGTCTATATACTAGACTAGATTGTAAGGTAGCAAGAGCAGGGCCCTGTTCTCCTTTTGTACCAGTTTGCTGTTGTTTGTAATTTTAATTTATTTTACTGACTGGCATGTTATACTCAATTTTCCCCATTTAAGGACAATTAGAAGATGTATTAACGCTCGCCTAGAGCTCAAATTCTAAATTCGAGTTAGGTTCATATTTAAACATGAGTGCATATTATTCCAGAGGTTATATCTTGCTTGTAATGCAAGTTTATATTTGCGCTTATAATATACTGAACTTTGAAAACTAAACATCTATAGCATTTTTGCAATTAAAAAATCATTTTAAGAAAAGTTTGACTAATCATTTTAACTTTTCACATTTTTTTAAATGTCCACTTGACTCAAAATGCTCAGTAATTTCTTTTGTCCTCTAGTTTTGACTGCAATGCAAAATTTGTAGGAAAGAATTGCCCATCATGGTCTCCAGTCTTTTACAATCAGCCCTAAAAGCTGGACAGAAATGATGTACCTTCCTTTTCGTAAATCTACTTCCTCTACTTGGTCAAATTTTTCTGTGAAGAATAAACCCCTTCATCTACATTTACATTAACGATGATCTGATGATCAGTTAACAATTGTAAGTGTAAGGTAATGCATGTGTGAAGTTGACTTATTCAGGGAGCATATTTGCATGGAAAAGTATTGGAAAAAAAACATTAACCCATTTCAGTAGAAACAATAGTATAATTCCAAAATAAGTATTGCTTATCATACAATTTAATATCGATTAATTTGATCTGACTCATAATGTGGATCCCACAGAGGCTGGGATTATTTAACAATAACAGTAAGGGTTTTCTCTTACCTGTCTGCTTAGGGTAGGGTTACCACAGTGGCATATAATACCACTAGCCACCCCCCCCCCCCGCTCTGCTTGCTTAAATGTTCTAATTTAGCATTTGTAACAGAATAAAATCAATACATTAAAATAGACATTTTTTTCTTGGATACTTGATAAAATCATGTAGTTTTGTTTTTATATAATTCTAATCAATGTTTGCAACACGGTTATTTTTAAACAAGAAAATATTCTTCAAGTGACTCTAATCTACCACAAATGTTCCTTTATAATTTATGATAACGAAAACTCAAAGGAAACATTGTAATTAGTTTCATAATACATATTTGACAAAAGAAAAAATATAGAGAGGTCATCAACAAAGAGAGTTTCGTTAATTATTGCTTGGCTTCTAAACGATATGTTTTTTTTCATTACTGATCACTATGGTACTTTTTTCTATTCATCCTATTTAATTTTGTATATTACACATAATATTCTCACTTGTTAAATTTAAAATACAATACCATAGTTTTTTAATCATCTGCATTGCAATGAAAATGGTTTACTGCAACAACATATTAGATCAGTGTTTCTTGCTATAATTAGGTTTCTCACAATAGCAAGCTTTTTGTTTTATGAAACATAATGTTTAATTTTATGTTAAGTATAAACCTGCATTTAGAGCAGCAAAGTTGTCTCAATGGTACAATGTCACAGGGATGCAAATGACAGCTTGGCCAAGGGCGTCTGACCAAAGAGATAAACCATAATTTAAAACATAAATTCCAGGGTACAGCGTTAAGATCAGCCATACACTGATAGGTAGATAAATAGATAGATAGCATGCGTTCTTATATGGCCCTTATAACACCATCTGCCCAGGTGGAGGGGAAGGGTTGGATTGGTCTGACACAGAGTGGGTGAGATCAGAGATCGGCATTCTATAGGGTTTGATAAAAAGCCAATACTACACACCATTTGTAAGCAAAGAAAGAGAATCTGTGTGTAGCTGTTCTCTTGTGGTAATTTATTTAACCCCTTAATGACAAAGCCTGTACATGTACGGGCTCAAAATGCATTATTTTCAATGGGTTTAGGGACCGCTCATTGTCCTTAAGGGGTTAATATATATATTTTTTAATTTATCAAGTAAAAAGGGACTATTATGAAGTCTAACCCTGATCTACAATAGTGTTTGTTAGGAAAAAATTGGTAACTGCAGCTTTGTTGTTCTAATGCAAATCAACACAGTTACTGGACATTATGAATCTACCATTAATTTAAATGCATTCACTTGACAGAATCGGACTACATGTATGCAAAAAAACATAATAATTCATAAATCAATGTTACACTTGCGGCACTGTTGTTATAATTTGTGTGTATATGTACAGTGCCATATTACCTTCAGAGCTGCTCTAGGCCTAACCCAAAGCAGCACCATCACCCCATGTACCTGCCCACCCTAGGCCTAGTAGGTGTAGGCAAGTTGTTTTTTTTAATTGTTTGTTATTGTTAATAACTGAAAATATACAACACTAAGCTAAATGATTTCCTATATGGTAGGCTAGACATTTTAAAAAGCATTTCATGAATACAAATAATTGAATTGAGTTACACTCAAAAAATGAGAAAAAATTAAAAGTATATGCAAAAAGTATTATCAAAAATGTATTTAGGTTTATTCCCACCACATTAAATAAAAAAATTCAAATATAGTTAATTTGAGCAAAGCCTTCCTTACCTGTTGTTTCTGTAAGTCAAATTGTTACGTTATATACTACTTTTTATGTCCTGTTTACCCATCGTACAGCTCTGCAGAAAATTATGGTGCTATATAAAACAAGAAATAATAATAATAATATTGACCGAAAAGGATTTACTTTTCATACTCAATACAAGCATATGTGTTAGAAAATGGAGATAAGTGAAGTGAGTAAGGTGTATTTTTTTATTGTTCTTGGTTTGCTTCTCTTCCCTTGTTACTGTATTGATCGAGTGAATTTCATAATAATATCAATAATTTATTTATAGACCAGCAGCAGATTCGTTAACACTATTACATTGATGGTAGAATACAAAAATAGCAATAACATATAAAAACAACAATGTACAAAATTATCATTAACATAATCAAGGTCCTATTTTGCAAGATGTCAGTTTATTAAAAAGCATTAGAGATACGACACTCTATATGTTAAAAAGACCTAATAATAGAACGAAGTATAATTCAAATATATTATTGAGATTATATTAAATTTATTTGGTTCTATAATATTTGTTATATCATATTAAATACATGTTTTATTCAAACGGTAGGATTTGTATTTATTTATACTGTATGAATATTAGCTGCAAGATTGCTACATGCAACAAATATCTATACACAAGGAAAAGCTGTTTTCCGTGTATGCTTACATTTGATATCATGTGCAGAACGTTAGCTTGAATACATTATGTAAACCATGGATATTACTTACCTCCATGAACAGGTGCAACATATTAGCATGTAAAAGGGGCTAGTTTAAAGCCATGAGTAATTTGCTGCACATGTTGATGATGATTATAGGGAATTAGAGTATTTATTTTATGATAAGAAGGTGATTACAACCATCAACAGACAGTTCTACACAGCAATTTTAATGAAAGTATGGCTAAAAGAGTATATCAGTGCTCATGTGTATATATACCGTATATATAGTGACATTGTACAGCCCCAGGGAATTTTTTCTTGGCTTTTGTGCACAAATCATGTCAGTGGTGTATTACCTTTGGGGCTGCCCTAGGTGCCACTAAATGCGCCCTATTTGGTCAGCATCTAGAAAAAATTAAAAGGTGCACATCTGCAATAAGTCATGGAGCACCAGGATATGACAGCAGCCAGCTAAGGGGATTTGTCACATAAATCAATACTAAGAGGAGTCTAGATGGGGGGCATCACATAAACAATTAAACAAGGTTGTGAGGGCATAAATGCACAAAGGGGGTGATACACAAGGTTGTGGGGGGGGCACATTAATCAATACAAAAGGGAGGCCTGGCTGGAGCATAAATACACAAGGGGCAAAAATATAAAATGGGGGTTCATGACAAAGCAGTGTGGAAAATACATTTTTTTATGCTTCGTTGTCGCTTGGCCTGTCCTGGTGCGTGTGTTTGGGTGTCGGTCTGGCGGATCGTGTCCTGGTGTGTGTGGCTGTCGGTGTGGCAGACCCTGATCTGGTGTGTGTGTTTGGGTGTTGGTGTGGCAGGGCTGTCCTGGTGTTGTGTTGAGTGTTCGGTGTTGGCAGGAGCCTGTTCCTAGTGTGTGTGTCTGGTGTCTGGCTGTGGGCATTAGCCTGCTGGTGTGTGTTTGGGTGTAGGTGTGGCAGGCTTGTCCTGGTGTGTGTGTTTGGTGTTTGGTTTTGGCAGAGCTGCCTGGGTGTGTTTTAGTGTCGTGTGGCAGGCCTGTCTTATGTGTGTGTTGGGTGTCGCGTGTGGCAGAGTCTGTCCTGGTCGTGTGTGTGTCTTGGTGGGTGTTTGGTGTTGGCAGAAGCCTGTCGTCATGTGTTGTTTTGGGAGGTCAGTGTGGCAAGGAGCCTGTTCCTGGTGTTGTGTTTGGGTGTCGTGATGGCAGGCGTGTCCTGGTGTGTGTGTTTGGGTGTCAGTGTGGCAGAGCTTGTCCTGGTGTGGTTTCTAGGTCCAGAAATCAGTGAGAGGAAAAGTAAATGTTTTTTGTTATTTAATATATTTTAATCTGCATAACATACCATACAATCACTTCATAAACACATACCGAATACACTGCATATATAGTTTGAAGAAAATAAGCTTATAAAATAGATTTTTACCATTTGCCAATTAAAACAAAAATGTCCCCGGATTTCATTTAAAAAATCAGGTCACCTTAGTATACAATGCTGTGAAAATGTTTTCACCCCCCTGTGTGTAGCCCTCTGCACTTATTGAGAAAGGGGGTTCTGTGTTGTCTGTGTTGTTTGCACATCTAGTTCACTATGCAATAAATATGTAAGTAGCTCACCATGGCACATTATTCTGTTGGTGCTTAGATTCTTTTGTTTTATCCCGATAAAAAAGCAAAAGTAGACAAAATCAGAAAGGGGTCCAAATACTTTGAATAGATTTGTTTATTTATTGTTTAACCCATATTTTTCCACTTTTGGCAATTTCTGGGCAGTTCTGTAAACCAGTAAATGTAGTGTTATCGAGGAACCAATCTGTATCGAGGAACCATTCTTATCCTGCAGTTATCCAGTTTACATTTTTGGCATGGCTCCAAACCTGAGGTATAAATTATTTTCAAACAGTTAAACATTTTTTTTTTACAATTTTTTTATATATTTTTATAGATTTTATCATAGTCACATAATAGACATTATAGGAAGATAATCATGCAGGAAGAAACGATGACAGAAGCAATTTTTAAAGTCTAGTTACAATTAATAGCTTGGTTTTATTAATGAAACGAGTTCTCATAAGTGCCATAAAATACACTAGGATCCAAAAAAATATTTCAGTGGTATCTTTCATAAAGAGTTTATAGGTACACAAAAGTTAATTAATTTGCCATGGACAAACTTTATGTTGACTAAAAACTCCAAAATATCATGAAGTATCTTCCACCAGTGCATTCAAAATAGTATATAATGGAGGTAGAGTGAAATGTTAGGCACAGTTTTTGCCCACTCATTGTGAGTGGTTACTGGGACTAAAAAGTAATACTAACACAATGAGTACTAGTCAGGCCAGTGGTATAATTTAATATAACAATTCTGCTGATCTTCAAACCAGAATTTATAAATCTATGTGTGGGATCTATATAGATCACACGTGTATCCCTTTGCTAATCTTGGTTCCCTTTAAAGAGACAAGGTAATGCAATGTATTTCTTCTTTCAAAATAGTTTTAAATATGTATTTTCACTTAAAAAAATAATTGAAAGAACAATTTACAGTAGGAAATTCTATAAACTATACACTTTTAAACATTTGCTGCTTGATTAAATTCTATTTTCTATGAAAATAAGACTGGTGTTAATTTAAATAGCAATGTAGTTGTAAAGTTATGTATTATAAAATTAAGCCTTTTATGTAAAAAATATAAAATTAAAATATTTATGCTTCAATAACAGTAATGGTCTACTCAATTCCTTAAAATGTATCATTTTGAATATAAATGGTTATAAATGAAAAACAGTAGCATTTTTATCAACTTATGTTCTTTAAAAATATTAATATTTATATATAATTAAAGCATATGTCTTGTATCAGTACTAGTCCCTCTGAAACGTTAAAAGCAACATTATGAGCATAATATATAATAAGTGAAGAAAAGAATTGAGGCCAGACTTACCAGTCTTTATTCACACTATTTAAAGGCCATTCTTTTGTTGAGGTGTTACCTATCTCTAAATAAATGTGAAGAATGTGTAGGTACGCAAGTTATATGACTTTTCAGGGTGACCATGCTTTAGAAACAGAAAGAAGACTTGCATATTCCAAAAAATTCACTGTTAATTTGCATGAATGCAGATTTAATTTTCTGGTGTATGATAACTGTAATATTTTGACATGATTTTCCTTAAAAAGGGATAGACGTTGTCATAGTACACTGCATTGCAACGCTCAAATCTAAATAATCAATAAAGCATTGATGTTAAGCAATTAAAAGTAAAGGTTTACCTGCAAAAAAATGGATTACATCTCATTATTAGATGTGGGCCAACTAGATGATATGTGGACTGAGCCAAGGCAGAGCTGCAACAGAAGTAAACTCATTTCTCATGTAGAGGGAAGATCTTCCTCATTTTTTCAAGCGTTGTTGCCAATACTAATTGTTTCTCAATTAAGAATGGACTTAATTGTAAAAAATTGAGAAACGGCAGGTTTTCCGGATAATATAGACTAAAATATTTTAAACATATGATACTTCTAATGGGTTAGATATAATGTATGAAATAGCTTAATGCATTCTATACAAGAGGTAAAAATGTAGAAAAATCCCAAGGACCAAAATAAAAACATCAAATGTTTGCTTCTAATAAACATAACTGTAATTAAGAAATGTCTTGTTTTCTGTATAATAGTCACAATAACATTAATACAAACCTCAAATTAGCTAGAAACTTCTTTATTAGATACAGTGGTATAGATCATTAAAATAATGATGTCTCTGGTAGTCTTGGGATTTTGATCAAACAACTTAATCTACATTAAAAGCATAAAACTGGATAAACAAACTCTAAATATGCCCTTATTTGCAAATTTCATAAAACCTAAAATCTGTTTTAAATAAGATACCATTGAAGTTACCCGATACCATTGAGTACACAGTCCTACTTGCAATAATGCAATGCTATGAGGTTACCAGTGTAAATGCACGTTTTTCTTAATGAAATCTCAAACTGAAATTATATCACCTCAAATTAATAATTGCTGGGTAGTTAATGGAAAATAATTTGGTTAGAAATTAAATGTATGAGCTATTCTTTTTAGCTAAAAAAATGTAGCCAGGTTTTTGAATTAGTTCTGTAGGAGGGAGTATGTTTTTCAACAACATTTAACCCCTTAAGGACAATGGGCGGTCCCAAAACCCATTGAAAACCATGCATTTTGAGCCCGTACATGTACGTGCTTTGTCATTAAGGGGATAATCAAAACTAGAGGGTTTTTTTCTTGCAAAGCCACTATTACTTTAAACTAATAACCTAAACTTAAACACTTTTTATATTATATGTATTCTCACAACAAATTAATGAGGTTGAAAGCTCACATAATACGGACACAGGGGCGCATGTACATGTGGGGAAAAGAACAAAAGAAAAAATAATAGTGTAATAATGTTGGTGAGAAAAATATTTAAATGTGTGGTGAACGCACTCACAAAGGTAGCAGGTATACAGGCTCTTCAGAATAAAATTGTGCTTTATTTCTTCTTAATTTCTAAAAAATCAATATAAAAAAAGAAAAGAAACCCATAGTGCAGTATTTTCCTGTGGTGTTTTAGGGGAATTTAGATTGCACTTACAGAGTTGTTGATAATATCAGGCACGTCAGTTCAAAATCCTGGGGTACAAACGAAATCCAAATGAAATAAAATGCTATGGTGATAGTCCTTTAAAAAAGTCCTCAACGCGTTTCGCCCTGCGGCTTCCTCAGGAGAACGATAAAAGTTTATATCAGCAATGAAAGTTCATGTTGATAAACATCCGTTTATATACAGAGTGTGTATTCCGTTTCTTCCGTCCGTCGTCTTCACTTCCGGGTATGTCGTCATCACGCTTCTTCCGTTGTTATCAGGTGGCCAGGATGCTCGTTTCTGTATTCATCGTCGTCATAACGCTCCCTCCATTGTTGCTAGGCGGCAAACAAGACGCTTACATCGGTATCTTCGTCATTTGTTAGCTCCTCCCAATGGGTGTGTATAGGTCTTTTCATTTCTTTGGTATAGAGGTCTCTGCGTCTCCTTGATATCGATGTCCTCGATCGTCGTGATTTCCAAATAAAGATCTTTTGCCATGTTACTCGTTTCATAAGTATTTTGTTGGGGGGAGAAAGGAAATGTATGAGGAATCGGATCGTGATGTGGATAATACAAAGATTGTATCCACGGACGGAAAAACCCGGGACAGTATATATTTGGAATATACAGGTAGAGAGAAAAATATATTATAAAGAGAGACCCAAGTTTATCTTTGTGGTGTCAAAAGTCAAATAGAATAAAATATAACGTTAAATAAGATGTAAAATGTAGTGTAAGATATAATTAGAGAGATAAATGTAGTATTGAATGTAATTATAAACATGTATTAAGATCTTGCAATTCTTTCGATTTATTTGAAAGCTCACATAACCTTGTTTTTTTATGAAACATAGTCATGAATGCTGAAAATAATGTAGTGTCATTCCTAATAATTATTTAGACTTTGTCTACTTGTGTCCATACTTTATAAATCGACCTCTGACCATCTCCTACTCTCATGTCTAATCACTTCTGATTGTACCACTGACTAGGCCAGACTGGCGATGATGCAGCGGCCCTGCCGTTTTTTAAGCTAGTGGCTGCCTGATGACTTTAGTGTGGCACAAAGCTGGATATACATGATCACACGCTATGTTTTTATGTACAGGTGTAAGGTCGTTTGAGCAGGGCCCTCCTCACTTGTTGTCCCTGTTAGTCAATTTGTTATATTACATGCTACTTGTTTTGTTCTGTCTACCCATTGTACAGCGCTACGGAATTTGATGGCGCTATATAAAACAATAACAATAATAATGTGCAGCCGGGCATACTAAGCTATTGGCTGCATGCTACAGATCAAGTGAGTTTATGGCTCAGTCAGCCAGCGCCCCCCAATGCCATTTGCCTGGTGTGCCAGATCACTGTACACTTACGATTAGCAGCATCCTGATTGTTATAACCCTGAATTCTCACTTTCATATTGAGCAATAACATTAAAGCAGAATATTTTTTTGAATCCAAAGGAATATAAAAGTTTAAAATAGTTTGCTTGTTCCTTTGTTTTACATCAGAAAATAAGGGTACTTTGTAAAGCCTTCCCTTTTCTGGACATTCATTTAAAATGAAATGCAAATACTTTAAATACAAATTTAAACAGAAATAGTTTATTGTAGAAATGAGTGATCCATGCACAATTCCTAAAATAGTTTGTATATTGTCCGGCTAATGTCATGAGTCTTTCGAAATCCGTGGTAACTGTTATACAGTCAAATAGATAAATTAGAATATAGGGCATTGGTTAATTTGACAATTCCTTCTTATCAAAAAAGCAATCGCAGCACATGCTGTAATTCAAGTTGCCAAATATAGAAGGGCACAATTTGTGCATACAGCTGCAAACACTTCTCTGGTACTTTGGTCTTTCAAAAGCATTTATGTAATTTTCCCCTTTTCTATAACTGAATGCTGTACATGTTGCATAAATGTGACCAGTTGTTTTGCTAAGAAGTTTTCTTTTAACTCCTGCATTTTCATCTGCGTGTTGTAATATGATGTCTCACAGTCCGGCACTGCAGGAATTAATCTGCTTAAAAGGTTCTTGAAATAGCATACTGCTGATGTCAACTGGAAAAAAAGTTGAAAGCATTACATTAAGCGATTACTTTTTTAACTTTAGGTTATTCTATGACCATCAATAATAAACTTAATGATGAGGAAATATACAGTGGATATAACAAGTCTACACAGTCCTGTTAAAATGCCATGTTCTTGCGATGTTAAAGAGTGAGACAAAGATAAATCATGTAAAAACGTTTTCCACCTTTAATGTGACCTATAACGTGAACAATTCAATTTCAAAACAAACTGAAATCTTTGAGGGGGAAAAAACTTAGAATAACCTGGTTGCATAAGTGTGCACACCCTTAAACTAATACTTTGTTGAAGAACCTTTTGAATTTATTACAGCAATCAGTCTTTCTGGGTAGGAGTCTATTAGCATGGCACATCTTGTCGTGGCAATATTTGCCCACTCTTCTTTGTAAAAACGCTCCAAATCTGCCAGCTTTCGAGGGCATCTCCTGTGTACAGCCCTCTTCAGATCACCCCACAGATGTTCAATTGTATTCAAGCCTGGGCTCTGGCTGGGCCGTTCCAAAACGTTAATATTCTTCTGGTGAAGCCATGATTTTGTGGATTTGGATGTGTGCTCTGGTTTGCTGTAATGCTGAAAGGTGAACTTCATCTTCAGCTTCCTAACAGACGCCTGAAGGTTTTGTGCCAAAATTGCCTGGTATTTGGAACTGTTCATAATGCCCTCCACCCTGACTAAGGCTCCGGTTCCAGCTGAAGAAAAACAGCCCCAAAGCAGGATGCTGCCACCACAATGCTTCACTGTGGGTATGGTGTTCTTTGGATGATGTGTTGTTTTTGCAGCAAAAATACCTTTTGGAATTATGGCCAAAAAGTTCAACCTTGGTTTCATCAGACCATTTCATCAACACATTTTCCTACATGCTTTGGGGGGCTTGGTGTTTGTTTTTGCAAACTTCAGCCAGGCTTGGATATTTTTCTTTGTAAGAAAAGGCTTCCATCTTGCCACCATAGCTCATTCATATGAATACGGGAGATTGCTGTCACATGTAGCACATAGCCAGTACTTGCCAGAAATTCCTCCAGTTCCTTTAATGTTGCAGTAGGCCTCTTGTAATCCTCCCTGACCAGTTTTCTTCTTGTCTTTTCATCAATTTTGGAGGGATGTCCAGTTCTTGGTAATGTCTCTGTTGTGCCACTTGATGATGACTGTCTTCACTATGTTCCATGGTATATCAATGCTTTGGAAATTCGTTTGTACCCCTCTCCTGACTGATATATTTCAACAATGAGATCCCTCTGATGCTTTCGAAGCTCTCTGCGGACCATGGCTTCTGCTCTGAGATGCAACTAAGCAAATCAGGTAAAATAAGTCAGGTAAATCCTACTAGAACAGCTGAACTTTATTTGTGATTAATCAGTGTCACTTTAAATTATGGCAGGTGTGTAATGACTTCTATTTAACATGAGTTTGAATGTGATGGGTTAACTCTGAACACAACCACAGCCCCTGTTATAAGAGGTTGTGCACACTTATGCAACCTGGTTATTATGGTTTTCCCCTCAAAGATTTCAGTTTGTTTTGCTCATATATATTACCTTATCTAAAAACTGGATATTGGATAGCTACATGGTTGTTATTTGTTTGTTTGTTTGGTATCTGCTAATTTCACAATTATTATGTAGAGTTTTTATAAACGTATAGAAGAACTGCATTATATGAACATATATTCACTTTGTGACCTTTAAATTAATTCTCCCATGGCTTGCTGCTATTAACAGATGTCTGTATTATCATTTAACTACGCTGTATGGATTTTTCTTTTGGATGGCCTCCAATATTCATAAAAGTGTTTCTCAGGAAGAATTTATCTGCTACACAAGATCTCATCATTTCAGAGTGACAAGCCTGCAGCATATGCTGATAGTGTTTAATGAGCTTCAGAAAATTAGATCATTATTAAAATATGAAGAAAAACATTTTTCACAGAACATATTGTATGATGTATAATGGGAATCAGAAGAGCAAATTATTATCAACTGATACAAATAAACAAAAGAATGGAAAACTATTATTTGCATATCTACATTGTCTATAAGCCATGTAATGTTTTACTATTCTGTATAACCTATTTATAAAACTATATTTTATAATTCCATGTATAATAAGGTTCTGACTGTGGCTGATGGCAAGTGTAAAATAAACACAAATGGGAAAATGTTTACAAAAAAAACAATGGCATTAAAGTTGTTAAACAACCAGATCCCAGCTGAAGCTTGGTGGAAGTGCACCAGAAGGCCTCTGTAATGCAATGGATCACCTGGAGATGCAAATCAGAAGAATAAGGAAGGAGAAGAAGTGGAGAACAAGAATCGGAGACTTTGTGAGAGAGAGGCGTGTGTGAGAGAGAGAGAGTAGGAACAAAGCGCTGACAGAAATTTGTCGAATCCTTTTTGGTGTCTAATATTTCATTACTATATATATAATATATATACTATATATATATATATATAGGTATATATATATATATATATATTACTTTTAGTTTCTGAAGATATCTAAAATATATTTTCCCATGTTTCTATGCTCCATTATAAATACATACTATAGACAATTGTTATATCAGTTTTAATATTTAATTCGTCTTTCAGGTAAAGTGCCTTTAAACTGATGTCCAGCTGTAGTTTTAGATTTCGTTTGTTGAATGATATATATATTATATATATATATATATATATCACACTCTAACTACATTATGGTGGGGTGCAAAGAGGTGATGGAAAATAATGAAGACTAATATAATTAAGGAACAATGAACACTAATAATTAAGGAACAATGAGTACTAACGGACATCCACCAATGAAAGAGAGTTGCCTCCATTTACATTTTACATATGGATCCCTTAAAGTTAATGTCTGTTGTGCTAGGCAGTTTTGAAACAAAGCCCAGGACAAAGGTGCAGAAGCCAGATAACCACTCTTTGGCAGTTTTTTTAGCCTGGGATGTCATGCTTGTCTTCTGCTGTGAAACAGCAAAATGTGTGTATGACCAGGCATTTGTAAGGGCAGTGTATGTGTATTTGTGTGTATTTTAACAGTCTATCCATACAATTAATGTTTTGGGTCTAGAGGGAATATACTGATTTACTCTAACACACATTTAACCCAGTTTAACTATTTAGTATTGCTGAGCCAAGCAACTGAGAAAGTGTCCACCATGTTCGAGCCTATCCCTGGTTAAAATGAGATTGTATGTTAGTGTACAGGGTTAAAATAAGTGTGTGTGGGGGTGAAAATGTTCAAGTTAAACTGAACAGTGTGTGTCAATGTACAGTGCAGTGTGTGTGTAAACCTATTGTGTTTGTGAAGGAAATATCAGTGCACAGTGTTATAATGAGTGAATGTCTGTTGGTGTAAAATGTTCAGCTAGTAATGCTTTGAGTTTATTTCTGACCTGGAGAATCTTGTTCCTGTATGCATTTGCTCATAAATGTTTGCTGTTGACAGAGATTAAATGGCACTGACAAGATGTTTGTGCACAAAGATGGCACTGTGGGAAGTTGGTGAAATGTTACTTGGTGAAGTCTGTGGCCTAAAGAGATTAAGTGGTTGTCATAGATAATGTGGTTAGAATTGTTCTGTTTGTTAAGGGGAGCAGTTAGCAATATAGCCATACCCACCTGGGGCCACCAACAAAAATTCTTGCACCCTGGCATCAGTGACACTATGCTTGGCCCTTACCTATGTAAACCCATCTTACTGATGTGTGCTTTTTTAAAAAGCATTACCATAACATTTATGTGGTTTTACTACTACACAGAACATTGCTTTTCATTTCATATTTCAGTAAGGATTTTTAATTTAGTCAATTACAGCTTTAGCAAACTATGTTTACAAAAGGACATATTGTATTGCACATGCCAGACTTACTAAGGTCACAGCTGTTATAGACTGATTAATGAATGAACATGTTCCCAGCAACAGTTTGCTAAACTTTAGCACTTTATGTGGAAATAATATTATGATACCACCTTTCACTGTGACAAAAACAAATCATAAGCTAGAGCTGGCTAGCAGTGAATATAGCGGGTAAGCGCTTTGGCAAGTAGGAGATGTGTTTAAATACATGGCAGGTTTAGTAACTGAGAGGTGAGGAAATCAGCAAAAGTGTTGGAGGGGTTCTGCAGAATCCCTGTATGCATTTGCAATGAGGGGTAAAATGGTAATTTAATGGGGGTGCTCAGCTTTTTTATACATTTAAGTGCAAAGAATAAGCAGAGTGTTAAGCCATTCACGACAATTGATGTGTCTGGCATATGATAAAAGTTGAGGCATTCAGCAACACTGATCTGTATCGGGTGTCCCATGTGGCCCCTCCCTCAGACAGCAACATCTGCCATATAAAATATGGTGACGGGTGCCTGATTTAAAAGAGCTTAGTAGACGATGATACAGTGTCACTGAAACCCACCCCGGGACGCACTGTGACTGCTGCAGAGAACGGTCACAAGTGCCACTGCGAGAGAATTTGCCTTTAAAAAATAAATATGTTTCCAAGAGGGTCTCTCCAGACCCAGAGTGGTAACAATGTGGTAGCATGAAAAAATAATGCCCCATTGATGTCACCATCCAGCTCCAACAAAATGTGTATATATATATATACATATATATATACATTTATCTTTAAGTTTATTGTTGACACCCAATGATCATTTAAATACTCATGGGGTGTCTAGTTTTTAAAAATGTGTGATTTCATGGGGTAAATCTAATTGGCCTGGTTCAAAGATGTCCCAAGAATAGGACATGGCCACAGACTGACCAGATGTCCAAATTCCAAAAAAATAAACACTTCGCAAAGGTGGCCTTTTACCGCCCAAATAATCTGACATGCCCATACATGGGGGGACACTTTACACATATTGTGGTGTTGTTTGACAGTGACATATACAAGGAGCTGTAAATTCATACAAAAAATTACTATTGACAAAGGTTTATAGTAGAATAAGTGCATGGAAAGAGTTAAAATCCTAGCACCCTGGGCTGTCTAACTTTCAGACATATATATGATGGGGCTAAATTGAAGTGGCCAGCTTCAAATATGTGCCAAATAGTACATAGTAGAATATTTGGGAAAAATGATTTTGAAAGAGCAAAATGCTACTTGTACTTATCGCCCTATAACATGCAAAAAAGGAAACAAACATGGGTATTTCTAAACTCAGGACAAATAGTAGAATTTATTTAGTAGTCATTTTCATTAGCTGTTGTAGATGAGTAAAATATTTTACGAGTAAAAGTAATTTTTCTTAATTTTTTAACATATTTTATCCCTTTTTATAGTAAATTATGTGATACGATCAAAATAATGATATTTAAAGAAAGCCCTTCTTGTCCTGAAAACCAGTATTGCTCCAATGTATACTTTTAAATAATCACACCACATTAAACTTTCTATTGAACACTTTGCTACAAGTATAGCATATTATTTATTATTATTATTATTATTTCAGCAATGAAAATAGACAGACTTTGCACTTACCCTATAAAGGTGGAAGATTACAATTATAATGATTATTAAATTATATCGTATACATCTGACACATACTCAACTACAACGGTTGTTGCACATAGGATCACAATGTGTAGGGTCTGAAATATATCTGTAATGATTGTTACCGTCTTTTGTGAGATTTAGGGGATCTGGACACATTAATGTTCAATTACTTGTATCTCAATTGGCTCCGCAGATGTTGGCTTTGATCTTAGTCAAACAGTGATTTTAAGTTGAATAGCTTTCATTGTGAGGTGTTTAATAGTTACATGTGCTAAATGTATAAACAATGTTGAGCAGTTAGTGCTTATTACTTGACTGTGTGCCCTTGGGAGTTAAATCGATCATTCTTTTTTTACTGCAGGAGTGCAGAAACTAAACGGGTCATTGAATCTTACCCATTGTTTCTGTTGATGTTCGTACCATACAAAACTGTAAAAAAACATCAAAGAAATTATTTTAGTGGTTCTATACTATACACTTGCGCACAAAAAAATAATTCATGTTCATGCATTCTGCAACTCAATAAATGTTGTATAATATTGTAACCCTTTACTAGGTAGATAATTTTTTACATTAGCTGCAGGTGAACTGTTGACAAAGGCATATTCCTGTCAGCATACTTGACAGGAAATTTATTTTGCTCAAGCTAAAAGTAATTAACCTCCACTGTGAGAGAATTCTATTACTAGTAACTGTTCTGCCATGCAAAGAGCACTACATGAAAATGTTACAGGCCGTCAAGCAGAAAAAGAACATTTGTCTATATTTTAAAGTTACATTTTCCTGATCTCTATTAGATCAACTTCTACCATTTATATTTCTACAGTATATCAATCGCAACATTTAGGGATAAACAAGATCATATAATCCTAATCAGAAGCAAAATAATTGAGAGGGTTAAGTTTAAAACATGGTACAATTTTTCCTTGGTCTTTAGAGGACTTCTGAAACCAGTCCTCTGCAGGATTCAGAGGTATTCAAACACATTTGGACTACCTTGCCAGATCTGCAAGTAAGTTTATTAATTCATATTTTGTATTATTATTCTTGTTTTCCTGTATATGTACCAAATATTTATTTTGGGGACATTGTTTCTATTTTGGCCAAATGTTGATGTGTACCTTTTGAAATGTACTTTTCTTTGTCCTGATTCCCTCCTCTTCGGGCCTCCTACGAGCCATAACTGTGCACCTTTTCAATTAAAAGAAATTTCTCTTATTTCACCCCTCTCTTGTCTTGTAGCCTTTCTGTTACATCCCAGGCTGTATGCTAGCCACCTTCAGAAACCAATAATAATATTCATAACATATATTTTATTAGAACATTACCATGTAGTTCTATAAATACATACTTTACAAATAATAAGCAGGAACTATTTTTTTTATTTCTAAATAAATTTACATGAAAAGGGAATAGAAGTACGCAAAGATGCTCATTTTCTTTTTATTTCTTTGAGATAATAGTTAATTATAAAACCAATCTCTTTAACAATAGTGTTGCTCATTTGTGGCAAATAAACACTCTTTTCCTCTTTTCATGAAGTCGTTTTTGCTTTCCCACCGGGAAAGTTTACTTAATTTTCTTTTGGATTAACTGGTACTCTGATTTAGAATTCGAACTTAAAGAAAACTAACTGATTTTAATAACTTTCTCTGTAAATCGCATCATTGAGTTTGAGTTTTAGCACACAAAACTACTTTCCATTAGGTGATTTTACTTAAATCCCTGTGTGTAAAGGCAAGATAAACACACATCAGCAAGTTTGTTATTACAATTAAATTATTGGATTTTTACATTTCAATGTTTTCTGAGAGTTGAAAATGATAGATTTTTCCCCCCTATGTTAGTGATAAATACTTTCTTGGCAGCAGCACACATCTTTGTTCTTGTCTAAATATTAGACACACATTTAAAAACTGTTATGGTTAACAAATAATGTATTACAGATTTTTAAGCTATGTCTTGCCCCAATCTTGCTCCAGTATTTCTAGGTGGCATGGTAGAATCAAATTTTTCTTGTGATTTGTCTAACTTGACCCAAATAGATTCAATAGAGTGTAGCAACTCGACAAAAATAGTCATTGCCTATTGGGTACAGTGCCTCAAGCCATCATTTAAATACAGAAAAAGATAAAACAAACAAGATCCCAAACAGGCTTAAATGTATTACCTGTTGCAGACAAAGACAGTGAGAGGGACTGTTAAAAGTAGTCAAACTTTGCCTTTATTTTTAATTCCAAGTTTAAAAAAAACATCCATGACACAGCACAAAAACAAATAAAAAAAATCCTCAGTGATCACTGAAGTGTTTCATCCATGTTGTTAGACTTAGTTATAGGTACACAACCTTTAGGTGGTATTCATAGCAAATATTAATGAGGGATGTGTGTATAGCCTGGGCTACTATCCCACTATCAGGTAGGAGTCCAATCGCAAGGAATGCCTGAGTCTCAGTTTGTACCCCACGATGCATTATAACCACACCACAGGCTGAATAGTACAATATGGTCTGTATTGCAGAAACTGGACAACAGGCAAGTACAGGCTGTAAGTCTCTTGACAGGGCACTGGACTCACTGCAGGGCACTGGACAAACAGCAGGGCACACAGCAGAAGGCTGTCTGGCAGGGCACATGACTGAAAGCCCTTCAGGCAGGGTACATGACTTGAAAGCACTTCTGGCAGGGCACATGACTTGAAAGCACTTCTGGCAGGGCACATGACTGAAAGCCCTTCAGGCTGGGTACATGACTTGAAAGCACTTCTGGCAGGGCACATGACTGGAAAGCACTTCTGGCAGGGCACATGACTTGGAAGCCCTCTGGCAGGGCACACGACTTAGAAGCCCTAAGCCCTTCTGTCAGGGCACATGACAGGAAGCCACTCTATGTAGCTCAACTGGCGGGGGCCGGCTCTGTGTAGCTGGGCTCAGAAAAGCCAGATACGGTATGCAGTGGTCAATATCAAGCCAGGTCAGAAGCTGAAGATCAGAAGCAGAATACCAGGAATGATTCAGGACCTGGTACAGAACCAAAGCAATAGGCTGCTAAACTGTAATGCAAATGGGCCCAATGGAGGAGGAAGCAGCTATTTAAGGGGTAGGGTTACACCCAGGTAAGCAAAGGCAGCTGGTCAGCTTGTTGGCCTACACATGTTGTGTACAGATAGGCGGCCTCTAGAGGCTGCTGCAGAAATGACACCTAGAAAATGAATACAGATTCCTGGCTGACAGGGTAGAATCCTGACACCCACATTAATTAAAGGTCCTACTATCCTGTATATTTACTAAAAATGTTTCTAAACACCTTATGATTGTATTAAGTTATACCTGTTTTAATTAATATGGGATAGTGGCCCAGGGTATACACCCCCACTAATATTTGCTATCAATACCACCTGCGGGGATGGGTGTGTACCTATGACTAAGTCCACCAATATGAATGAAACACGTCAATAACCACAGCTCTGCTGAGGATTTTTTTGTTTGCTTTTTTTGTTTTTGTGCTGTGTCATGGAGGAATGTATGATTAGAATTAGAAGTAGAATTAGTATTAGGATTAGAATTAGTATGAATTAGAAATAAAGTCTTTGTCTTTATGCCTGTTTGGGATCTTGTTTGTTTTTTCTTTTTCTGATTTAAATAACATGACTAGTAGTATATATTACAGGAAGGGGGAAAACACACAACCAGATTATAGATATGTATAAATGCTGTATAAACACCCCAGTAACAAACTAATTGTTGTTAATTGACCATTTCCCTATTTGTAACTTTGCTTCTGGATGAACACCCTTTACAGTAATCACCCACACAGATGTTAATGGTGCTAAAAGAGGCCTGCAAACTATATAAGTATCCCATAGTATCCCAAGTAGAACACTCACCTCCCCAACCAGTCTAACACTATGGAGGACTGTGCCGAGTTGGCACAGCCTTCATAGTTTACATTTGCCCAGAAACGCACATTGGACCCATTTTTTAAAAATTATTATTATTATTTTTGTACCTTTCGTGACAATGGCTGTTTTAACATTCTGCGTTGTAGTTCAAAGCATTTTTCTTCTTTCTTGTTTACTGTACCCACACAATATATATTATATACCATTATTGTGATCATATCATCTAATATACTATAAGAAATAATACAATTTGGTGGACAATTATAGGGAAATAAACACAAGTAGCATATTACTATTTAAAACCATTTTTTTCCAAATCTGGTCATCCTGCACCCATCCTGCACCTATTTGGGACATATTTGAAGCCAACCAATTCAATTTACCACCATCAAACCATATATTATTACAGCTGCTGTTATATGTACAGTACAGTAATACCACCCATGCATAGGTTTGACGGATTGTTTGGGTCTAAAGGCCACATTTGGGAGGTGCACAATTTTTAATTTGGAATTTTGACATCTAGTCATCCTGTGGTATTTGGGAAATCTTTAAAGTTGGCCAAATCTTCTTTACCTCATCAAACTATATTTAAAAAACAAACAAACAAACTAGACACCCCAGGGTATTTAAATTTGTTGTATTTTAACATCTTCCGTTTATGTTCTTTTTCAGGTATAAATGTATAGCTTCTGGTATATGTCATTGTCAAATACCACCCCGATATTTGTTCAGCAACACATTCTAAGTACCACCTATGCTAAGGTTTGTCAGATTGTTTTGGGGCTACAATGCCACTTTTTTGGATATAGGCAATTCAGTTTTTCATCTTGGAATTTTGACATCTGACCATCCTGTACCCATATGCTATTTGAAGCCAGCCAGGTCAATTTTTTTGAAAACTAGACACCCCAGGGAACTTCAAATGCTAATACTTTAACTCTTTCTATGCCAAAATTTTGGGAAGATACAGCTCCAATTCTAGAACTTGCTCATAAAATGAAACTTTTTTTTTTAGATTTTCTTGGAACTGTGTGTTTCCTCTTTTGATGTCATGGTGAAATCAGTGGAACATTATTTTTAAATGTTACTATAATCTTTACTTGTTTTAACAATTTTTTTTATATATTTTGTTTATATTTTACTAATCACATAGTGATTAGGAAGTTGGGCTCCATTGAACTGCATTGTTGATTACAGTACCTGTATTAACAGACCCTTTGGGAACTCTTTTACTTTTTCCTGGGTGCCTCCATCTTGTGATCACATGCCCAGGTTTTTTTTTATGTTGTTGAATGCCATTATATCAAGGCATTTCAGCAACACCTTCTAAGATAGGAGGCTATATAGACAGAGCCCATAATTTTTTTTTGGTGTTCCTGAATGCCTCAATGTCAAGGCATTGCAGCAACACTGGCTGAGAAAAGAAGGCAATCATTGATTGCTTTCTAAGCACATTTAACTTCATGATGTGTCAGGCACTGCTTGCAAGTAGACAATATACAAAAATGACAATAACATTAACTCAGGTTACTGGGATAAAAGGAAAAAGGATCCTGCTTTTGTGATCTTTCAATTTTAATGCAATGGTAAGTGGTGCAAGTATCACGCAAAGGGGCCGCACCCTATTAATATGTCAACAGGAAGCTAGATTTAGACTAATTAAACAACTGGCACCCTTTTCAACATGCTCAGTTATTGTCCTGGTGTTACCTGTTGTAATCTCTGAGCTTGTCCTGCTCCCATTCCTGCCCTTGTCCAACTCCTCATCCCATCCCCCTACTCCAATGCCTTTGGCGTGACTCACCAATAATGTTTCTTACTGTCTGACCCCTGTATTTTGACTGCCTTCTGATTAGACCTCTGGTCTGCTCTCTGTGTTACTTCTGCCTTGTAACCTACCAAGAGTCTGTTGCCATGCCATCTGCCACAATATTAAGGAGTATGACAAAACTAGAAATGACAGACTAAGACAAACCAATACATAAGGTAAAGAGGGCCCTGCTTGCAAGCTTACAATCTTGTAATGTGTACAGTCTCTGTCTTTGCCCCTTAACTCGCACATATGCACACGCATAGACATATGTCACAAGTATATGTGCCCCAGTTCAAACAACTTCAGGGACAACTCTGACTTTCTTGGGGCCTAAATGAAAATATTTATTTCTGCTTTATGTTTAACAAAAATGTTGAAACATATGTATAAACTAATATTTGCAACCACAAATGTGTCAGTTCATAAGGGATCTGTGTCACAGTTATGTAGAGTCTTCCTTTTGTCTGTGAAGGGGTCTCTTACACCTATGAAGCTACTTAATTAGGTTATATGTTAGTACCACCATTAAAATACACAAAGAAGACACACGTACACAACACACACACTCACATTAGGGCTGGGCACATTTCTTCCGTTCCTGTAATGAATCATGATGATTAATAGCTATTAATCACGCATTTCAGCCTTTTCACATTTAATAACAGCTTGTTCATACCAAAAATATAAAACATGATGAGAACGGAGAGCGTGTGGGTGTTTTAATGCAAATAGCGGATTAGCAATCCTGCATATTTGCCTTCACTCTATTCCTTTCCAGCAGAGCACTTTTTGATTAGTTCAAGGAAATGAAATTGGAAACATTTCATGTAATTTTAGAAAAGGTCTGACTGGCAAAGTAGTCAATTGCCCCCTTTGCATTTCCCATGTTCAATTGTACAGCTATAATTACAGATTCTTTGCAAAACTTTGATGTCAATCCTTATTAATTTCTAATCACAGGGAGAAGTAGTTTTAAAACTTCATCTAATACCTTAGAAGAAAACTTCAATATAAGGTGAAATTATATATTTCACACCTTCAAATAGCTTCTAAAGCTTTGATAATATGTTGTAATATGAAAAGAGCCTGAAATCTTTACAAAACAAAAGCTACTACGTTTAACATACTTAAGATTTAATGTTTTGACTAAAAAAAGCTGAAAAACACTACAGGGTAAAATAAATCAGAATAGTTTGATTTCATTACTTTCCCAAATACCAAAATTATTTTTATATGAGCGTGAAATTCTGGTGGTTTAGCTTCTGCTATCACAAACATCAAGACAACAAATAATTTGGATACTGCTCGGTTTTTAAGATTATGGGCAATTACCTTGGTTAACACACATGGAGGATGTTGTCTGCCAAATCTCCTCTGGAGAGCTATATTACTAGGCAACAAGGTTGAACTTCACCCTTGGCGTGAATGAAACCAGTCATACCCTCCTAAACAATGCATGTTTTTCGGGCCAGACATGGACCCTACAGTTGGCAATGTTTATGGTTTCACCTTGGGGTTTTTACACCAACCTCAGGATCTCGGTGTGAATGCACAGATTCTCATTTTTGGGCTGGCTAATTTGTATTCTACATCTGCAGACCTTATACTTGTTGAGTGCCGTTTCAGCACAGATTGGGTCAAGCAGAGAGTTTAAACAAATATAACACGTGGCCAGCTGACAGCTGTACATACATCATTTGGTCAGGGCTGCTAAGTCATCCCTAGTCCAGGATGCTCAAATATAGGTGACAATTCAAATTATCATTACCGCCTGGCAAGAACTGTAAAATTAAACTAGCATATTTATTAGTTTCGAGTTCTGTAATCTCACTTTTTACTCATACCCTTACAAATACCATGTTAACTAACCAGTTGCAAGAAGACTATTGTTTATTGTCAGTAGTTAAAAAATAAAAAAAAAATCTGAAACTGTAAAAAGTTTTTAAAAAATCCATACAATGATTTTACATTATATCTAGACAGTTATTGTATTAATAATTATCATTGTTTGTATTGTCAGTAAATGATATATAATTGATACATATTCAATTTCAACTCATATGTGCATTCAAAACAGCGGTAATGTGAATATAATGATAATGTGTAGGGTTTTACATATGTATATGTTAAGTTTGTACTTCAGTTGGTATCGCAGAAACCTGTAGAAATACTTATGACTAGTTTATCTAAATTGTTCAGTGGCTTACTCAATTGGCTGCCTGGAGGTTTGTATTGCCCTGCATAAAGCAATGATTTCAACTTGAAAATAGAGTTCATTGCGACAAGTTTAAGAATTAAATGCTCTAAATATGTATGTGTTGTGAAACAGTTAGTGTTTGCTACTTTACTGTGTGAGGTTCACGGATGGACAAAAAGGCTTTCAGGTAAAAACAGGTTTTGTTCTTTATTGAATTATTTTTTCCATACACCAAAAGGAATGTGCGGCATTACCAGCATACACATTACATATACTAACCTTGTTGCTAATATGTCCTAATCCTTAATCCCTCTTGCAGTGCCATCCGCTGTCCCATTATGCACAGCAATTTCACTTTAAATATCAGTAAGTTTAGGTAGTCTGCCTCTTAGAGGAACAATTACTCCAACACCTAGCTACAAAAAAATCCATACATGTGCATATGCAACCATAATGTGTTAAATAAAGGATCCTTTTAACCCCTTAAGGAAAATGGGCGGTCCCTAAACCCATTGAAAACAATGCCCATACATGTCGGGGCTTTGTCATTAAGGGGTTAACAACACAATACAAAATTAACAACGTAACTTAATTTTACTACACATGACATCTAGACAAAACAAGATATGGTTTACCTAAAATTTTGTTTTAAATCCAAGTTGTAACTGCTAACACAACCATCACATGTTATATTAAAATAATATTTTGAAACACCAAATCTTGCCTTATTTAGTAGTCTATATTGTACAAATCTTGGTAAGACTGGTTCATAGTAAGATAACATAAATATAGACCCATCTTGTTACTATTACCAAGAGAACCTGAATATGTATAGATTCCTTGGCTTTATCCTTACTGCATCAATTTGGTAAAGGGTTTAACTTTTATACATTGTTATCATTCTTATTTATATTAGACCTTGTAGTTTTAATTACACTGCATTGTAATTTTAAATTTAAGTACGTTAAAATTCTATTGAGGTATGCAAAATATTGATCTTTCTTTCTTCCTCTAAAATAATTAGTCTCTTATCAGTCAAAGACATTTACATATGAAAGTGTCATTTAATCAAGGAAATCTTATGTTGTTCTAATTTCCCTTTTTTATTTAAATGTCTCTATCTAATCATGCAAATAATATTTGCGCATTATAAAACATATATAGGTCAACACTGACCTCAAATAGAACGCATTAATCATGTTTGTACTTTTGCATGCTGATGATTTTAAATGTTGGGAGATGCTTCTAGGTAATTGTAACTGACTTACAACTAACTTGATACTTTCTCGCAATTTTATTAGGCATTCATTGGTGTTCACAACTGGCACTGTTCTGCTGAGAAGGCCCACTCTCACACGTTTGCATCATGCCTGGGTAGATTCTCTCTTCTACCCGGTGAAATCTATAGCTACATCACAGACCTTCCACTTGGTCTACTTGGTAATGTACATGGATAGTCAACCATGCTCTGCTATAATTTCAACCGTGCTCCCCAATTAATGTTTTGGGGAAGGAGGGTGATATGTATATAAGGCTTGTGCATTCAGCTGATATTTTGTGCGAGCGAGGGAAATGTAGGCAGTTAGTGGACGAGAAATTAGAGAGGGCAGAGGGTGGACTGTGGGGAGTATGTGTTAAAGCCAAATATTTTTTTACAATTTAAATTAGCTTTTTTATCATTGTTGAGCTAAAAAAATGTAATATCGAATTTAAGTGTGGTTATTGTATGGTTCTCTTGTCATTGTAGAATGTTATAAAATTCTTAGAATGTTATATAATCCTTACGTATTTGATCATGATCTTGTATAGTGCCATTTAATCTCCAAATTCTCTAACTGCATACAATAGACTCTTGGGCATTTATTGTCAATTTTACCAGTAGGTGATCAAATAGTTCTACTGGAATTAAAGTAAGTTTCTCTGTCACAATTTTTTTTTACATATATTCTATCTATTTGACAAGACTGAGGACTTTTGCAGTGTGTATAACCATGATATTTAGGGAAATTATGATTTAAACAAACAATAAACCCTGATTGACCAACCATTGTTTTGCAAAAATCATTATGATAATGCAATATCTCATGCTTACCATTGTAGTCTTGATTACTAGTGACACAATTAAAATCTCCTCCAAATACAAGAATTTTTGATGTAAAATAATATGGTTTTATCTATGGTTTTCTATCTGGGTTGACCATCAATAGATGCATCAAGTATTAGACATCTGCCAGTGATAATTATTTCTTGCAATTTTCCAATCACACTATAGCAAAATACCTATGCCATCGTACTACTAAAAGAAAAAAACATGATCCACCTAACATGCACAAAAAATGTATGTTATCCTACTATCTGGTTTCCTTCAGCCAAATAATGAACATTGTCTACATTTGAAAAAATAATAAAGAAAAGAATAGTTTTTAGACTATTGACATTCAGTGGCCCTATATGCAAGGACCACATAATATCAGATGTTATTTATAGTAATTTTCTTTTCTTATCAATATTGTCTAATTTTTCCTTAGAATTACTGTATTCTTGTGGAGACCCGAATGGGACAGTGTCCTCTTTTTTGATGGCTCTCCATTCACTATTCCATAGATTGGTTTCTTATATTAGCTCCATCATCATTATTGACTAATTCATTGTTGTCAAAGTGTCTCCTACACAACAAATTGTCTCCATAGCCTCCTTGTCGAATCCCACACAATTGTGTGCAGTCTGTGGGCAATTCCTAAAAATGTGCCCAGTATCAAAACACAAATTGCACACCACATCTTCTTTGGGCTCAGTACTGGAATGACCCAACAACTATATGAGATTTATAGCAAACCCTGGGTTGTCCTGGGTGGTAACATACATCTCTTTTAGAGCCTATGAAGAAAACATAAGGGAAATGCTTATTCCCTTCCACAATTTCACTTTTACACTCTAGTCTCCATTCATTATACCATAATCACCACGCACAATTTGCCGGGTTCATTTAAAAAAATCACATTGTCTTATTTAGCCAGAGCATAAGACAACAACTTCAGATTGGAACAATAATGTCACTATAGCATTCATTGGTCTGGTTATTTCAATTAGTTGGATGTTATGCCATATTGGGTACACTTTTGTGTCATGAAATGTGTCCCAAAAACAATCCAATTGCTGAAGTAATTTGAAACTGAATCCTGGACCAAGGGGAATTTCATTAGCATTGAACCCCATAAAATGTATTGATAAATCACTGCCAATAATCCTGTCAGGAATATCTGGTTACAGGCCAAGTTATCATATAATTTATTTTTCATGTTAAAGTTTTTCCACATTTCCCTTGCTAACAGACCAGATATACTGCTTCAGATATGCTAGTCTGATTACTTTCACTTGCAGTGCTCACAGTCTTTGCGGGAATAGCAGAAACAAGTTGTATTTTGTTTCACTGACTTCTTCATTACTTACAAGTAAGTTTAGGTCAGGAGATCTTGCATTTTGTTGGTGGTGTAATTCAGCTTCCAAACCCCTTTGCGGAGACATATCACACACAATACTGGATTTTTCAGGCTGCAAGGCACTTTTGCAAAAATGACTTGCACTGGGGGTCTCCCCACATCTTTGCACACTGGAAAGTGATGTTTCCATTTGTGCTTCGTATGCTCAATTTTTCCCTGCTCAGGCAGAATCTTTTATGTTCCTGCTTTAAACAGTACCAATTCCCCTCCATGATTCGATCCTTTAATGTCTGGATCTCCTCTGAAATCTCTCCAATATTCATTCTAATCACATCTCTTTATAATATGAGAGATCACACCCTTATACTGCTTTGCCGCAATACATTTTTTGCTGCTCTTTGATGCTTGCAATAACCTCTGATATGAATCCTCCAGTTCACATAGCATTTTACACATTGTATCTCTCATAAGCAGCTTTCAAATGAGCCTCCGAACCCCGAATATCACTTCAGGACACAAACACGATATTTCACTCACATGTTGGACTCCTTGGCCTGTGAGCACAGGCAAGCCTGGGGCTGGATTAGACATCCCCCACATCAGAACACTCTCTGAGCATGAGGCTATCCTGGCCTCCTCCTGGAGGATGTGAAGGTTAGTGACATTTTTGGAGGGGAGAGCAAGAAACTCTGTGTGCAATGGGTTTTGTTTTCAAAGGAAAAAGCATTCTAAATCTGAAAACGAATGACCCAAAAGCAAAATGAAGAATTCGTCAGAAAAATTTTTGGTCCTCGTGCACATGTCTAATGGTGATATACATTGATGTCTGAGCAAGTTAAAATGCTGTGGAATGTCACATGAAATGGTTAACATTTTTCAAGAATCCAGGAAGCGGATTTAACATTTTTTATTAATATATTATATATATATATATATATATATATATATATATATATATATATATATTACAACAAACAGATGACTTAATCATATCTGTGAAGTTTCAGAGTTTGACTAGAAGTCTGGTGTTTTCATTATGTTTCCGCAACCTCCAGAACATTGGCGTTATTTGGTCTCCATCAGCTGAGCCATGTTATCATATTTTTTACATAGGAAAAATTCAAAAATATAAATGGAAGCACCTATTAAAATACCTGTCAAATAAAAAGGAAAGTATTTTCCTCTGTTAATGTAGAAACTACAGAAAAGCTAGACCACTTTTGGTTACAGACAAGAGACAGACAAGAATAAAACTTGTTTGACTCGGCTGTGCCTTTCCAAAAAAGAGAGGTTAAAATAAATAAAAGTAATATTTATATAAAATAATAACCTTTCTATTAGGTAAACTGATAAAGGGGGGACTTATTGTGACCAAAAATCAAATAGATGAAATGCCATAATCCTAATGCTTTCAAAATGACATGAAAGCATCGATTCAGAACTATATTTTATTGACAACTAATTAGTTAAATTTAACATAAAAAATACTTTAAGAATTTACTTTAAGATGTGTGCATGCTTGAGGAATTAAAGACTGTTAGACCTCACAATAGGGGATGTGAGAATTTTTTTTTATGAAACAGTAGAATTAAATGCTGGCTGCATTTTCTCCTAATAACAGGCTGTTGCCTGTTATCATCAGAACAGTGAGAGGAGTTGGTTGCGTTTGAGTGGAATCTAGGTGGCTACACATAAGTAAAAGAATACTGGCAACAACAAGGTATCCCATGGGCCTGTCCACCTTCAGTTCAGGCTTAGCTTACCAATCACTATGGACTTCTGCCCAACTGAGACACATAGTGTATGTTTTATAATGAAACAGCATGGAATTATCTCCATTATCTCTAATTGTGAACTTGTCCTCAACAAAAACATATAGGGGTTTATATATAATGGAGTCTCATGGTGTATATATTTGTGCTTGCAACAAACTCTAACAATAAAATCAAGCAGAGTTAGCAGGTTAACACGTGTCACCCTGCTAAACCTGATGCATTTCTTAGTTACAAAATAAATGTCAGGAAAACTCTGGCATGTTTTGCCAAAATACCTTGCCAAGTCTCTCTTGGATTTATTGCAACTCAGATCCGAATTTACAAATGTAGTTCTGGAATATTGTCAGTAGTGTTGAAAGCTTGCAGTCTAATAAAAGTCAGTGCAGGCGTATTCTCAACAGTCCTGAACGCCTGAAGTCTATTACAACTCAGCCAGTAACAGGACCATCTTTTCAAAATCTGCTTATCAACGAGACAAAGAGACAAAATGGATCCTCCTGCGCATACTGACTGAAATAGATTGCAGAAGTTGTGAGCAGCCATTTCATGTTTCTTTTGATATACAGAAAAAAGCCAATATCTATTAGACCATAATATCTGGTAAGACATTGTACAGGTGTACTATCAATAGTATTGTAGTTTACTATATATAGCTCTGTACAAGCCATGGTATTCAGAGGGAACTCCATCCTGCAAATGCACTTTAATGCATCTGATAGTTGAGTTGTCTTTTTACATTTTCATTATTACTGTTCATATGGATGTTTGTATACATTGTGCAGGTGATTGATAAGGAAAAAGCAGGCTAAAATCTCACTTGTGCTGTCGATGCAATATCGCCTCCTTGAATGTAGTGATTATTTGATGTTGAGTTTAATACATGAGATTTGTCACTTTATATGGCAGTTTATGTTTATACACGATAGATAGATAGATAGATAGATAGATAGATAGATAGATAGATAGATTGTGCATTTGTGAGATCAGACACAGATGTTGGACGAGAAGGGCTGGCTCGTAATCTCTGTTCCAGTTCATCCCAAAGATGTTCTATGGGGTTGAAGTAAGGGCTCTGTGCAGTCATTCAAGTTTTTCCACACCAGACTCATCCAACTATGTCTTTATTACGGACCTTGCTTTGTGCACTGGGGCCCAGGCATCCTGAAATAGAAAAGGGACTTCCCCAGATGGTTTCCACAAAGTTGGAAGCATAGCATTGTCCAAAATGTCTTGGTATGTCCCCTTCAGCATACCAAGACATCTGGGCAATGCTATGCTTACAACATTTTACAGAAAATGTAGTCATAAAATGTTTCATAGATTGTTGCAATCACAGTTTTACATTTTGTAACCTTATTTTATTTGCTGTAATGAAGACACTCAGGCATAGTAAGTAATGTTTATTGTTGTTTTAGTGACTCTGAATGTTATCATGTTTACTGTACACATTTTCCATCAGATGTTCATAATGATTCACATCATACTAGAAGGGAAAACAAAATCATTATTCATGTTGATTTCAGTTATTTTTCCAGCATATCATTAGTTATTTTTAATTTTATAAATATGGCATTAGTCAAAACTACATAATTATTGGGATAGCATCGCTGTTAGTGAGCAAAAATGTCTATAAATGTTTACAGATCAATCAGTACATGTAGAGTAATATTTTTTTTTAAAGAAAGAAATAAATAATTTTAGTATCATTTCCAAATTCTAATATCAAACATGCATTGTGTTCTGTTGCTTTTGTCTTGTGTCCTCATTTTATTATTTACATAATTTGGATGCCCTTTAATTTGTTGACAATATCCGATATAGCTTGACTAATTTAGTAAGCTTTAGCTAAATATTTTAAAATCAGCTTACGTATGTCCTTGCTCAAGAACTTACCTCTGGAAACTTGATATATGTGCTTTTCCCAGCAGGTTGATTTCTAAATAAAAAATGTGTTTAATGGATTTTATTTTTATGTACAAATGTCATACGTCTACTTATTTATTAGTGACTTAGATTGATTTATTTGTAATTGTCTTTTAGGGATTAGTATAACATTCTTGATTTGAATTATTCTGAATATTTTCTGCATTAATGAATAATGATACAGTAATGAAAGATCTATACCACTGCAGTACTAACCAATCTCTTGTGTTATCAGTCACAGACCAAAATAATTTACTGGGTTTGGATCAGCATGAAATCATACTTTTGGATGTATGTCACTTTTACTGCTTAGTGGATATGATTTCTGTAGGTTTAAACTCTAATTCCTCTACAATGATACTTCAGATTATTCAAGTATTTAAATGTTGATGTAATGTTATTCAGATTGGTTATCTTTGTTTTATTTCCAAATTGATAGCATTTCCTGATCAGTCACCATAATTTGTTCTTTTTTCATTGATATTCCATTCCAACAATTATCAGTAATTGAGATGTTACTATTGGGGCAGTATCACACTAGATCTGTTGCTAACAATTTATGGAATTACTGTTTTATCGTGCATAAAAAAGGTCAATTTGTAGTCTAATCTACCACTAATGTACCACTGTTGAAAGTAGTCAAACATAGAAACCTCGTACTACTAGTACTTATACTACTACTAGTACATACTAGTTCATACTAGTACTAGAAGTTCCAGATCACAACTATCTATCCAGGTCAAAGCAATTTAGAGACTAGAACCCAAAGTATCCCAAGGAAACTAACTGAAGGTTTACAAATATGACATTCATTTTATATAAAGTATTAACAAAAAAATATTTAGTAACCTGAGCCAGGTCCCTTTTAATTAATAAATGAAAGACAATGGATTTTGTATTGAACTCATATTGGCATATAGTTATCTTTCAGTGATTTGTACATTAATTATTCTTTTCTGAGTCCTTCATAACTTTATTAGCTGATATGGCTTATTTTAATTAATCCAGATCATTTAACTGCAAGTAGTAATTAAAACAAAATATTATGTGGCATTTACCAAATGAAATCTAGTACTGTCAATTTATTAAATTCAAACGTGAAAGAGGAACCTATTATAACTAAAATAGTTTTAATTTGCTGTTAGATTATTCAAAAGTGTAATTATTCATCTAATTTTTAAACTTTTAATTACATTTTCTATTTTTTGCAAATTACTGTTCTGTACTGTTGATCGTGATATTGTCAAAAGTAACATTGCATAAAGTGCAATGTGATATCATATAATAATAAACGTATTTAAAATCAATTGTGAACTAAATATCCAGGGTCATCTATGTTTATTTTGTGATTGTCAGAATGTACCTCACATCGTAGGACCGGCACCATTCGCACTGGTTGGAATGGTTTAAATAAAGCACTTTTGATTTAAGCGTAATTTCTTAGTTAGATCATTATATTTGAGAAAGAGGGCCACTCTTGATGTTCATGACGAAGGCGTTTACTGTACACTATGGGAGTTGTATGTAACCATTATACCTTAGGTCAAAAGGAACTAGGTATATAATAATGTTATCATATATAAAAGTATATATCATCACTCACAAACAACCTTATGACTTTAGAGTCCCAAGGATTAATTCCACTTAAAACTTAAAATGTTTAAGTGAAGGCATTGTGTCTTTGACATGAAGATGCAAATGTGACAACCTAAGCAATAGTGTTTAGCTCTATAAGCATTTGAAATATTCATAGATTCTAAGACGATAATAAATGTATTTTCTGCTATAGGAGATATAGCACTTTGATAAACTGCTTTTCTGCCCTTGGAGAACTTTCTTTAATTTAGGCACTTTGATACATACTGTTCAATGACAGTCTATGTGATTAGGTGTGAGCATTCTGATGGGGGCATTGCTGTAAAATGTGAAAAGTAAAATTCACAAGTGAACTATGCACACTTTTCTATATCCTGTTACAATCTGTACCTTTATTTTAACTGTGTTTTGTTATTAAGTATCTCATTTTAATTGCAACGTTTTCAAAAGTACCATATATATTTTTGTACATATTAGCAATTATGTATATCAATCTGTAGGATCTATTTAGTAAAGTACAAGTTTCCCTTGTGGGAGTCTATATTCTCCTGCACACCATTGGTCCTCATATTAGAAGCCATTAGTTAGTCTTTAATGCTTCAACCATGTTCATCTTAAATAAACTATGAAAAGGTTGAGTTTAAAGTTATAGTGGTGTAAAACCATATTTAATGAAATAAAGCATTTTTAGTGAAATGATTAGTTTACTAGAATTGGTTGGGAATGAGGTAGAATACCAATTAACAAAAACATCAACACATGTTAAGACATACAGGTCCTGCGGGCAGACAATTACAGTGATTTTTGGTTTACTATGTGAAAAAGTATATAGCTTAAGTACATTGTGTTTGCCACTGTGTGTGTGTGTGTATATATATATACATATATATATATATATATATATATAATTACATTATGGACTGTTTAGTTAGATTCATTGAAATTACTTGATAAAACCATTACAAACCTTAACAAAAAGATCATTTTTGTATGATTTTAACCCGCTCCATAGACATGAAATAGAAATGTAATTCATCAGTTACCTGCCTGTTGAAATGTCATTGGTCTCATAAAAAAATACAAGTGAAAAGTCATAGAGTAAAAGCAGTAGAAATGTATAAGTCTTGATATTTAAGATACCTTAAACTGACCTTTTTTGATCCCCCAGAGCGCAAACAAAACAATTCATTTAGGTTTATTGAATAATTAAAAAAAACATATGTGTTATGATATGAGACACATTATGCATTAAATGTGCCTGTAAGCACAATGGGACTGGCCTCCTAATACTAAAATGAGACTGGTTTTATTTCAATACTATCTAGTTAACTCTTATATATAATTCAGCATTGTATTTAGCTTTTTCACTCAACTTATGCTTAGTTGTTTTATTTTGGAAATAACCTGTAAAAGTAAAGGCTTAAGAGCCAGGGGTGAGCCTAGGATTACTGGTGCCTGGGGGCAGGATTTGTTTGGCTTCTTCCTCGCTGCAATATCGAGGATACACATAGACCAACACATACCAACATGTAAACTCGCTCTAACACCCACACAAACTAACACTATACACACTCATATACTTAAACCATACTCTAACATGCATAAACACTCCAAAATCAAACGGTAACAAACGCTTACTCTGCTACCATATGCTTACTCGCCCTACACCACACACTCTTAGCTTGCACACAGCCTATATCTGTGCAAGCTACCATGCCATTAATGCAAGTTTGCATAGAATTGTGTTACATGACCCAGTTGAGCACATCCGTTATTTGGGTGAATGGAGGTGGTGTGTCTGATTTAGTGGGTCTGAAACAGAATAATTCACACGTACCAGTGTAAGGTTCACTGTCTGGAAAAACAGACAGATCACTGTGTTCTAAGGGGATCCATACATATGAGAAGAATGTTTTAGGGAAAGAATGCTGAGAGTGCCAAATAAATGAGGATAATTAGAATCTAACACAAGCATTCTAAAAGAAAAGCATGCAATACTAGATACCAAGACCGGAAAATTACGACTGTAAGCGAGTATGAAATGTTAGAAAAGTAAAGTTGAAGCCAGGAATACTAAATCCAAATCTGATCTAGTTTATGTGCTAAAATGGCTATGCTACTAAAACAAACACCAAAAAATAGTTACCTGCGCACTATCCCAAATCCCTATGCTTATTTAGACAATTGGAGGTTTTTAGTTTCACTCCAACGGCCATTTAAAGTGTAAGCTCGCCTGCCACGTCACAGCAAACCTCTTAGGCGAGTCCTACATTGAACAATTCATCTCGCTACTTTGAGCTAAAGGTAAAAATCTCTAATGAGACAGAGAGGGGTATTCTCTAAACCCCTAGACATTTACTAGTCCTTAATAGGGGCCACATGGGGTGAGCGGCAGCAATAGTAACCTGGCTGTGACATAAAAAATTGAAATACAAACTCCCATCACTCTTGGGCGGCAGCATCGGTTATTGTATTCATCAGCCCAAAATACATAGAACAAACACCAAAAAAATGTTACCTGCGCACAATCCCATATCCCTATTCTCATTTAGAAGGATATAAATAAGCATAGGGATTTGGAATAGTGCGCAGGTAACTATTTTTTTGGTGTGACCAAAATGTGCGGCCTGAGCTGTCAGATTGAATGTGACAGCACTCTAACTGATCATTGTTGCATTCAAAGAGGATTTAACAGCCCAAATGGAAGTTCAGGCATTTCTCTAAAGTGATGTTCTTCGGCGTTCCACTGTTGAAGTTTAAATATAAAGGCCAAAATAGATAAAAATCCCAGGCATATATTATGTTTTCCGAATCATGATAAGTTCATGAATATATATTTGGTATTTGGATCCATTGACTCTAGCGCTGTACAATGTAAAACTCTGAAAAATGTTTTGCCATGAATCAATTTGTACTGAAAAAAAACAATATAAAGCTTGTATCGGTATATTAATTGAGAAAGAGAGAAAATTATGGTTGAACAGAAACAAAACAAAATACTGATGGACCAACAGATTTCAATAAGACGTTAGGTGATAGAGAATCAGGGTTGTAGTAAATGAAGAATATTCAGAGCAAAGTCTTGGTATTAGTAGGGCAACTTAAGAATGCCTACCCTGTTGGAATTTGTTCAAGAGGCAAAGATCCAGTGCAATAATGTTGTACTACACTGGAGAAGCTGGTAGACAAGTAGAACAGCCTTGCAATGGAAGTAGTATAGGCGATTACAGTTAGGGAGTCTAAGCATGCATGAGATTGGCATTTTAGGCTATCCTGAATATAAGCATTCCTGGGAAGTGTTTTCATCCAGAGACTCAAGGAGACTATCCAGGTTGATACCTGAATCTAGACAAAAGCAATCCAAATTCCACGTGTAGAAGTGCAAATAATAATAATAATAATAGATACTCCCAAGATAGCAGCCTCCAATAAACACTCTTCCTCAAGATGCTCAAAAACACAACACGACAACCATGGAGCCATGGAGCTCCATGGTTGTCGTATTGATACCTGAATCATCTGGGTCACATGAGCCCGACATGCCCCACTTCCCGCCCATTTCTACATTTAAATGGTAGTGTGCTCCGCAATGTCAGCAGGAAAGCCCACTGACATCGGTGGGAACACCCGCTTCATCAGCAGGAACACCCGGGTACCTGCGTCACTGGGACCATTTGCATCAGCAGGCAGTCCAGGCTGCATCTCGCAAGGGGGGCTCCGGGTGGCTGGAGTTTCCTGGTATGAATATTATTTTGTTGAAATTAATTTCCTAGATTTTTTTTTTTAAAAAGCAATTGTTTTTTTCTAACCCAGGTTAATGAAACCATGAGTTGCTTGTTTTTTTCAGCTGGGATTAACCCAACTCTCCTGTCTGTAGTGGCGTTTTAATTTATGCAAGAGCAAATGTGACTTTGCAATAGGGAATATTCAAGATGGATGAACTGATGAGTTATTAGTACACCTGAAATGTATACACTGCTACCTTGTTAATTGTGTTCCAATCTGGCAATATGGCTTTTATTGCATTATTAGCATTGAATTTGAAATGACTTAAAAGATCAAATAGCTGTGAAGCATTGCATTACGCTGTGAAATCAGATGGCCAGTGTGCCTGAAAAATGTCATCTATATTACTGTATCCATCCATGTACTAATCAAAACTGAATTAGCAGACATGAAAACTTCAAGCACCATTTGTCATATGGAACTTGTGTTCATCAACTGTATGCTTCATATTTGCAGCTCTGTGAAAGACTAAGTCAGTTCCAAAATTACCATAATATTCAGAGCTGTAAGGGCTAATGCGTTTAAAAGTGAAATGCACAGAAAATTGAATGCCAACCAAGAATAAATGATGGCACCTTTTAAAGTTAATTATAAAACATTTTTTCCTTTGTCCTTCTATTTCTGTCATCTTCATTTGAACTGACTGTCAGCTTTCTTCCACTTATAACCTGCAAGAGGGAAGGTTTCAAACATACTGCAAGAAGACAAGGGGCGCATTTGAAGTTGGTGAAATAAACAGATTCAAAGTAGATCCCCATCCTGCACGAAACAAATGTGGCACTGTGTAGAAACTAAAGTACAAAAATGGATACAATCCAGTATTTGTATTTTGTTTTTCTTGCAACTGTTACATCTTCATAGAAAGGGAGGTTTTTTTTTTACCTGAGGTGCTGGAATTTTAAAGGTCAGCCTTCATTTTTTAAATGTAATGGTAATTTTAATGTAAAGGTAAAACCTGTAATAAACATGGGGAACTGGTGAGAAGGTCTGATGTAGCGATGTTTGTAACAGAAGTTCTTAATAAATGTATTTTATATTCTGGGCTGCCTAGAGTAACATGCTTCTATTCACTACCAACTCACACTTGACAATCAATATGGGTTCTGCAGAAGCAACTTGCATGAGTTGGACTAAATATACATGAGTATTTACGACTGCCAACTCACAGGCCTTAGCTGGCCAGTAGGAACACTTGGCAAATGCTAGGTAAATTGGTGTCCTATGTGCCTCCCATTTACTATTAATGACACTTATCCTGGGGATCCAGTCTAGTGTGAAGTTGCTGGCTAGAAACACAAGACCACATACTGCAAACATCTAGACAGGTCATGTAAACAAATAATGTGTATCCAGAAAGTGACTGCAACATACGCATCCTACCTTACAGAATATTTTCATGCATACATGACCAGTGGGCAGGTGCTCTGGACTGGTGAGTCAAATGTTGAAATATTTGTAGCAGAAAGAAGTTTGTTTGCAGAAGGGTTGGAGTGTGGCACAAGAAGTGTTTGCAGGCAACAGTAAAGTATGGTGGATGTTCCTTGCAAGTTTGGGGCTGTATTTCTGCAAGTGAGGTTGGGGATTTGGTGAGAATTAATGGCCTCCTCAATGCAGAAACGTACAGGTAGATATTTATCCATCATGCAATACTATTAGGGAAGCATCTTCAGCGTAAAGAAGAAAGAGGAGTCCTGGAAGTGATGGTCTGGCCCCCACAGAGACTTTATCTAATCATCATCTGTGATTACATGAAGAGAGAGAAGCAACTGAGGCTGCCTAAATCCACAAAAGAATTGTAGTTTGTTCTCCAAGATGTTTAAAACAATGTATCTTTTGAGTTCCTTAAAAAACTGTGTGCAGGTGTACCTAGAAGAATTTATTTTTATTTAGATTTTTCTTCTGCCTAAAACCTTTCCACAGTACTGCATATACACTTACATATACACACGCAAGTATGTATATACACACACACATACATACAAATACACACATACATATGTATATACACTAATACACAGACATATATATGCACATTTGTACATATACATATTCTTATTCACACATACACACAGTACTTACCCCATCCTCCACTTTTCTCCTATATGTTCCTTGTGGTCTGTAGCTCCCTCATTGAGCAGCGATTCAATCTGGTCCTGCGATTTGCAGTAATCATCCTCCCTTACCCAGAGGTGGTTTAATTTGCTGAGAGCCGTAATATTGTTATTTATTGTTTTATATCGCGCCATCAAATTCCGTAGTGCTGTACAATGGGTAGACAGGACATAACAAGTAGCATGTAACATAACAAATTGACTAACAGAGACAACAGGTGAAGAGCTCAAAATCTAGAGGGATTTAGGGTGTATTACACAATAGGTAAAAGGTAAAAGTGCCAGTTTAAGGGATGGACCAGCCACACTAGTAAAAGTATTGCAGGAGAGGGACTAGGAAATGTGAGGTACAGGAATATGGGATGCCATTAATGTGCTATGTTGTAAGCATCCTTAAAGAAGTGGGTCTTGGGGGATTTTTTGAAGGAATAAAGGCACAGAGAAAGATGGATAGACTGGGGCAGAGCATTCCAGAGGATAGGGGCAGCCCTTGAGAAATCTTGTAAGTGTGCATGAGAGCTAGAAATCAGAGGAAAGGATAAAAGTAGATCATTGGATGAGCAGAGAGACCGTTTAGGAGTGTATTTAGAGATGAGTGAAGAGATGTAGGGAGGGGAGCCGCTGTGAAGGGCTTTGAAAGTAAGAGTGAGGATTTTGAAATGAATCCTGAAGCGCACAGGCAACAGTGGAGAGACTGACAAAGGGGAGAGACATTAATAGAGCGATATGAGAGGAAGATAAGTCTGGTAGCAGCATTCATGGTGGATTGTAGAGGGCTAAGACGGTTAAGAGGGAGATCAGCTAAGACGGAGTTACAGTAATCAAGACGGGAGATAATCAGGGCATGGACAAGGGCCTTAGTGGCATGCTGTGTTAGGAAGGGACGGATGCAGGCAATGTTTTTAAGATGGAGACAACAGTTTTTAGAGACAGACTGAATATGGAGTGTGAACGAAAGGTTGGATTCAAGGGTGACACCAAGACAGTGTGCATGAGTAGACGGGGAGATGATGGCGCCATTAACATTGAGGGAGATTGATGGGAGAATCTTAACATTGGAAGATGAGGAGTCCAGTTTTGGAGAGGTTAAGTTTCAAAAAACGTAATATGATGTCATATCCTGGTGCTCAGCAGTGAAGCTGCACATACTGCGATGGAGCAGCGAGACAGGGGCCTCTCACTCCAACCAAAGGACTTTAGCATGGTATGTGGGTCAATGAATATGAATGTGCATCTTTCACTTGATCACGCTTTGGTAGTTTTCTGTTTGTTTTTTTATTTTAACTTTAACAGCATAAAAATGTAATTTGTTGATCTGTGATGAATCATGCTCAGCCCTGCACCTAAATCTTAAAGAGCAAGCTTTTCACAGTGTGACAATGTCAGTATTTGTCAGTGATCCAATAACATGTTTACATAAGTGATAAATACAAATGTAACAGCAAATTATCACTATTAATATTGATGTTGATACAGTGTATACAATATACCATGTCTGCAACATATATGCAACATGTCAAGGAGCACATCTGTTGCGCAATGAACCTCGTGAGTGAAAGCTACCAAAATAATATATTTTTGTTCAGTATATTATAAATGAAAACAAGCTCAGAAGCGTCAGAAAGCCAACTGTTTTGAAAAGTACACAAAATCCGCTAAGCTGCAGTTGGGTAACTGTTAAATGTTAAAGCAGCAAATGATCAGATCCTAGCAGATGGCCGGGGAATGGGTTTGAGAATGACAATTTTAATACCAAACAGACTAAGATGTTAATTTATGCTGTGATGTAAGCCGACTGGGTGAGTAATGAAGGTTCTATAATAATTGTCTAAATCCCAACATTATTAAACTGATTCATTTGAGATTTTTTAATATATATGAAGTATTCATTGTCCTTTTAAACAAAAGCTGTTCACATTAACTCATTCTGGTTTATTTAATGGTAGATCAATGTTCAATTTCAGTTCAAGGAAAGTATGCAAAAGAAATTATTATTATTATTATTATCATCCATTAACATGTATCTGCATTATTCAGCTAAAGAAGCCAAGTTAGATCATTTTTCATTGAAAAGCAGTAGGTTGCTGATGGATAGATAGACTCCAATTGCATAAAAATTATAAATAAAAGTATTCATAAAATATAATTTGTCTTCTTTTTTACCCTTTATTTTCTTTCTAGTTATCTGAAAAGCAATTTAATTGAAAGCCTGCCTTCCTAATGTTCTCATTTCGATTTAGTGTTTGCAGATTAAAGAATAAATCTAGTTTATGGAAGTTCCTTGATTTATCACCTTGATTTGCCTTAGATTTATTAAATTCTTATCTTCACAAGCCCACTGACCTAGTGGGAATTTAATTGAAGATATAATTGCCACTATTATGCTTCATGCACTAAGCATGTGCTGCCAGCTTTGATTTAACAGATGCTTTGATGTTTGGACTGGTCAGTGACTGCTCAACCAGATGCTCAGATAACATATCCCTTGGGTACTTAGCATCAGACTTTACAACACATTAATATGCAAATTTAAAGGCCTAGTTTATATTTGTAACATTATTTTTGCAATTTTATCCTATTTTGTTAATTGAATGTAACTAAAATAATTTTGTTCTGTTTTCTGATTAATGGTAAATGTAGTGAAAATATATGATGATCACACGTTACAGTACAACTTCAGTTTACGGAAAGCTCAGTGATATACAGTAGAAGCAGTGTACAATTACATTTCCAGACATGGCACATAAGGTTAGCACATTAGTGGAACACAGCCTGGGGAAATGGGGAGGTGGGATGGTCAGTGTGGGTGAGGGGGAGAGTAAAGGGGGCCGAGGAGAATGGGGCTAGTCTTCAGTAAACTTGGGCACCAGGAGTCTCTTCGTGCTCGTCTTCGGCAAAAAAAAATCTTCCCTTCCTGTCTTCTCTTCATACGAATATTCGTGGACATTCTTCGTGTTCGTTTTTTCTTCGTTTTTTCCAGTTAAGGGGTTAATACGGGGTTAACGCGTACTGTAGCAGCTCTGGCGCCAGGAGTTTAAATGTCCGTATGAGCAACTCTATTGGTCGCCAGCAGGGGGTCTCCTGCTGGCGACCAATGAGCACACTACCATATATGCCTAATATATTCTCGGGCAGAATATTATGCTACGCAATGTATCTAACCAACAGAGGGCAGCATTCTGTCCGAAGATATATTAGCCATATATGGTAGTGTGCTCATTTTCATTTATGAATTATTTAAATAAAAAATATTCACATGATTCGCTGGTCTTCCCGCTGCAACAGTTAAATGCCCGCAAGTGCGGACATTAATTCTTTCGAACTTGCAAACTCTTTTTTTTTCTATTTATTTTGGGGTTTTTTTGTATTAAACTATTACACAAAAGGATCATGGGAATATATTTTATTTGAATAAATGCAAATGAGCTCACTAGCATATATGTATCTAACCAACAGAGGGCAGCATTCTGTCCGAAGATATATTAGCCATATGTGGTAGTGTGCTCATTTGCATTTATTCAAATAAAATATATTCCCATGATCTGCTGGTCGCCCCGCTGCAACAGTTAAATGTCCGCGAGTGCCCTCTGTTGGTTAGATACACTAAGTAGGGTTGTTCCATATGCTTGAAAGTTATTATGCTACTTAATGTATCTAACCAACAGAGGGCAGCATTCTATCCGAACATATATTAGCCATATATGCTAATATATATATAATAAGTTATTATGCTACGCAATGTATCTTACCAATAGAGGGCAGCATTCTGTCTGGCCCTTTAACCTACGGATTTCTGCTCCCGTTATCCAACGCAGCATCGCAGGGGTTAACGGGAGCGGAGTTAAAAAGGCTGTGCGAGTGAGCCTATTGGTCCTCCTGCAGGGTCTTCCTCTGGCATCAACCAGACCCTGCAGGTGACCAATAGGCTCACTCACACTGCCCTGTAACCCCTGGCGGCGAACCTGCGGATTTCCGCTTCTGTCAACTCATGCGATGCCGTGAAGGTAAGGTAGGCTAGATGGAGAAGGGACCGGGGAGATTAGTAGACGAAGACGATCACGAAGATTCTTTGTGTGTGTGTCTTTGTCTTCGCCTACGTTTCTTCGGAACGAAAAAAAACTGACTCTTCGTGTTCGTTTTCATGTTCGCCAGAAGACGAATGCACAAGTCTATTCTTTAGCCTCTAGACTCCTCCTTGAGAGAGTAGCCTCTCAGCAGGTTGTGGATAAGCCTGCAGAAGTCACAGAATGTGACCTGCTCCCTCCTCAACACCAGGCAGTTCCTGGCAAACCATAGAGCGTCCTTTACACAGCACATGAGACGCCAAGCATCATCAATGGCACTCTCTGCATGTGTTCCTGGAAAAAGTCCATAAAGTACAGAATGGTAGGATATGTAATTTCTCTCAAAACAGTGTTTGAGATCTAGCTGCAGGGCTCTGTTATATTGGCTTTGTAGTTGTGGCTTGGGGTAGCCAAGAAACACCATTACATAAGTTATGGTGGGTAAAGGTGATGAAAAACCCTTCAACTTAAATGTAAGGGGTAGTAGAAGTATTATTAAACACTCATCTACAGAGACCAGAGAAGCCAGAAGGCTTGTTTTTCCCTCAGAAATCTCATGGTGTGGCCACAAGCACAAGGGGTAGGCACATGCAAATAAGGTTAACAATTATCACCTTTGCCTTTAAATCCACTTTATACATGGATCCCTTGGTGATAATTGTTAACCTTATTTGCACTGGGAAGTATATAACATGTAGGGATATAGGAATTTTTTTATCTAGGAGTAGTGTCAGAGACTTTTGCATTTCCTGTGTTAGTTCTCCATGAAGTTTCTTGTAGGTCTTTATATTATTCAGCTGTTGGTCACATTCCCCTCAGATGTTTATCATGATTCAAAATAACAATCCCCCTTACATTATCCTCTGGCTTAATGACACAATTTTTTGATAAATATATATAGACAAATGTTTTTTCCTGTATGTGGATTTTTTTTTTTTTAGCTTTTCTAAATTTTTCAAATAAATCTATAGCCCCAGATCTATAAAATTACATGACTTTATACATTTTGATTATTTTTTACATAGTTGTTGATATCACTACTTATTTGCGCTCCTTGTTTCTTTATATGTTTAAACTGTTGTGAGCTCTAAGTGAGGGCATATATGTTCAAAGAGTTGTATTTTTTTGAAAAAAATATAATTTGCGCTGGCTATATATTGTTTTTATAGGTAAAACTGTGCCTTTGTGTCCATACTTTCCCCCACATTTTTAAAAAATGTTTTCATACTAAATGATACTTTCTATGTATACTTATTATTTCAAAAGAAAGTCTTACTTGTCCTGAAACTACATGAAGTAGGAGTTAGCAGGAAATCACAATGAATAGAGACATAGCAAAATTATAAAAACAGCTTTGGTTCATTTGCACAAAAATAAGAGATTAACCGAAGAGATTAACAGAAGAATCAGAGTTTATCTCCAGGGGTATAGGAGTCTGTGATCAGATGTTGTCTCTCACAGGTAGCTCTTTCTAATCATTTTCTTGGACCCTTCAAAATCTTAATATGCTTTTATATACTCACCTGGACATAATCACCAAATAATTTTAGAGCTTGTAAAGAAATCACCAACACATTTTGATCATAAACTGAGTTTATAAAGAGTAAAGTATAAATAGAAAAACAATGTTACATTTAAAATGTTGGGGTGAAACAAAAGTCAATTCAGAAATTAAGAATCCTCGTTGAAAACCAGTATAAATGCTTGGTAGATGGAAATTCCCATTGCTACAACCTGACATCCATTTGTCAGCCTTCTGGCATCATAATTTAGAATTTTGAGTTTCTGTTTCACTTGTGCAGTCAAGTTTATAATTTTTTGGAGATAGACTCACGTATTACCTTAAAGCTTTAACCCCTTAAGGACAATGGGCCGGTCCCTAAACCCATTGAAAACAATGCATTTTGAGCCTGTACATGTACGGGGCTTTGTCATTAAGGGGTTAATATTAAAAAAAAATATGTAATGCTGGAAGAAATTATGAAGGCAAGCTAGAAAAATAAGAGATATTCGTTCCGAGATGCATTGAAATGTGAAAAAAGAAATCGAACCTAGTATTTAAAAAAAAAATGAAGGGTAATTTCATCCTTTTATTGCTTTGGCCTAACATCTTTAGTCCTGAATGAAATAATCAGCTTAAATATATGTACACTAATGATGTGTTTGTTATGAATATAGCCTACAAGTCCTTCATCAATATGACAGGAAAGAACAATTCTGCTTAATTCACCACTTGAAATGACTGTTTATGGTGACTTGCTTTGGAATAATGATAAATTCTGAAATATATTTGCAGAAACCAGAGATTTGCCTTTTTTGTATAGCACACACATCAAGGTATTTTTAGCCATTTTTATAGTGTTTTTTGACGTTCTAATTTTGCAGCAAAAGGTTTGCCCTGTACCTTATGCAGAAACTCACATACTGCAAACACTAAAACCAGAAGGATGTTTTGATAAAACTATAAACAGTTTGTATATCTGCAACAAAATATGTTTCACAATCCGCTTTGAAATATTTTTTCTTTTGCATTAGTTTCAAATCTTAAGAAAAACATGGCAATTATTGTATTTTTAGCCATTTTTATAGTGTTTTTTGACGTTCTAATTTTGCAGCAAAAGTACAATTGAATAGGGATGGTATTTGTGCCATGGTAAACCAAAGGCCAAACCTAATAGCTGACATTTCAAAATAGATTTATAGGGCAAACTATTCAAAAACAAAAACTGTTATTCTTGTTCTTGTGTAAAAAAAGAACAATATTAAATCAATGTATGCTTTTTTTAACTCTTTACATGTGTTATATAGGAATAAGACATTGATCTAGGATTTTTGGTCTAAACAATAAAAATGAATTAGGTTGAAAAAGACACATATCCATAAATGCAGCCCTGCTATTGGTGATTACAAATTGGTAGGTAGGCTGCAGACCATCAGTGCTCCATCTTTACCTGATCTGTGATACATATGCAGAAATATTTTGTGGTCAATACCACAATTTGCCATTTTAGTGAAAATCTCTACGTTCCAGGTACCACTGGTTTGCAAAACTTGAGTGGGATATGGAAGAGTATAGTGAGAGATACAGATGTACATCTTGATGTTTCAGCCATTACATATGTGACTTTGCTGTCTACATACAAAAACTGGAGACCATACACAAATTGTGTTATCTTAAGCCATGTTTCATGAGATTGCATTTTTTATAGTACATGACATAGACATGTGATGTCTACCTGCAATTTTACCTGCAGGGAGTAATAATTGTCTAATAATAAATGCTGTAACGTAGCAGCACAAAAATAGTCTCCTTTTTATTTATGGCTGATTTCAAATACTAGGCAACTCCGGTTTTTTAATTGGACTACATCTCCTATCATTTTGTGCCTATTACGTATATTTGCATCAAACATAAAATGTCATTGTCAATCTAGTATGGGTAAAACCACTACTCTAGGAACATTGTAATACGTTTATATTTTATTATTCTCTAGCAAATATTTAAATAGAGCCCAATAAACACACGGTAAGCTATAGTAAGAAAAAATACATTTTACACTTTTAAAGCAGAAGCTATTGTTTATTTTAAAACCTTATTTACATCTGAGCAGCCAAAAATCATATGTATTTCACTTTAGTGCTGTATCCTCCTTTATCAAAGTGAAATTGGGCATTTTTGTACACACAATAGAGGAAAAAAGCAATTACTATCAATCAGTGACTAGGCAACAGATTGGAGCATTTTGGAAGACTCATTCATACACAGATTTACAGCAGTGTTCAGCTCCTCTGATTAGATTCCATAGATTTTAAATTGTAGCTAATTAGGCTGTCATAGGTTCATTAATGGCTCTACTGATTCAGCACTCCCTCACCTGCATGCATATTAAAGCTCATTAGCTCCCTTGTCTAAAATACCACTTGCATTAATTGCTACTGATGTACTAAGATTCTTCAGAAGGATCTTCTGACAATTTGTCTACCTGTTTGTAATACCCATTGCCCCAAAGCTCTTTAGTACTAAGATTCACAGTAAGCTATGTATGTTTACTTACAATGTGTTTACCCATTGGGTAAGGAATATTTAAATGAGAACAAAATAGCTTTAGTGAATCAATATTTGCCTAAACAAAATCCAGGCACACTTTGTGAAAGTGAGAGACCACTTCTCGTCTTTTGTTGGACATATATTTGACGAAGGCATGCACACTGTTTTTGTTAAAAATGAGCGAGGAAGCCCTAAGTACAATTAAAGAGGCTCTTCAATGTTCCAAGGAGCTAGCCCAAAGAAAAATGTATATTAAAGTTCTTTATGAGTACAATGAAGTCAACGGGATCCCTTTTCACACATGCTTATGTGTGCCCAAACAGCTTTAGTAGTGCCCTAAATATTTCATTGCAACAGCTCAGGGAGCTATTACTCCTATTTTCTTCTTTTTTGCCTCCCTTGCCAGTACATGTAGCATTTCCCTGCCAGGTGAGGAACCACTTCATTTGAAGTTGCTGGAATATAAACTGACATTTGTAACTTTATCCTAGTTGACATGATTTATTACATCATTGGAAAACTTGGAGAACAGCACAGAATGTATGATAGAGCTGGTATGAAGGAGTTGGGTAATCACTCTACTTTTATCCACAACATCATCGTTTATTTCTTTTACAAACTTACCAGAGTTGATTGTCACCATTTTTCTTGCTTTGGATTTTACTATTTCAGTGACAGTGGTTTTAATTTGTAAAGCCATTGAACTGTTTCTTGGGAATGTTTCAGTTGAATGATTACCTAGAGTTTATCTCTTGCTGAAGTTACCCTATTTCTTAAGTTGCTTCGGTTCCAGCTCTACCAAGGAAACCGGTAGTAGCAATGATTAATAATGAGATAGCAAGCTGCAGATATTCTTTAGCAAGTAAGAAGACTTTCTGATCCAACAAATATTAAGAAAAGAGCAAACCTTAGCCAAGGTAACATAAGTTCATAGTATTCAACAAACAACAAAAATCTGTTCATCAACTTTAACAAACTGAGAACCATATTTTCTCTTGAAAATGATGAATATGGGGTCACTTGACCACTAAAGGTATGAGCAGTCTCTTGGTATCTTCAAGGTAGCCACAGTTTATAAGAAGGCTTTTACTGATGTTACCTATCACCAGACTATATGTAGGCTGATAAAATCATTATATATTGTACAAAAAAGTGGTGTTTCAACCCAATCAGATATCTTGTATTGGCTCAGTATATCTGGCTTTTACACAGTATATCTGGCTTTTACACACATTTAATACACTTTCCACATGTTAATAGTATTGATTAACAAACATTAAACGTTTAAAAGATACTGGTATTATTATTGAGTACCTCTGCATTTGAGTTATATTTTAAATCAATTAGTGAAATCATGACATCACTATTCATCAATTAACATACTTACTACTTACATCAATACCTGCCAACATCTAATATGTCCAAAGCAGGAAACTTTTAAAATCGCTATATCATTATTGCTCAGATTTTATTTTATATATTTTTAATGTTACATTTTTCTGTTTTACAAAGTGACCGGTTCCTACATGGCTACAAAAAAAACATATTTGTTAACATACTTTCTGTCTGTAGGTCTTCAGCCTCCCTATGCATTTTTATATAAATTTATTTTTAAGTGGCTACTTCAGCAATTTTGACCTTTTTCTTTCCTGCTGCGGAGACCAGAGCTTTAATAAACAATTTATTTTTTGAAAAAGAAAAGTAGCTATTTCAACATTTTTTGCATCCTGCTGTTGTATGCCTGAAAAGAACTACAATTCTTTTTTTTTTTACAAAACAGTTGTTTCTGGTCTTTATAAATACGTTCCGAGCAGTTAGAGTTCACATTGTTATTCAGCTTTAGCATTAAGAGCTAAGATGCTGTATAACATTGAATTTAGTAGATACTATAACATGCATTATCTTTTTAAAAATTAAAATTCAATTTAAAAATTTAAAAATTCAAAAAAATAACAAGGAGCTGTTGGGAATGATTACATGATTGTGACAGATCCCCTGATGTATTTGCTAGGGGAGAAATAATAATATAAAGGAAATGCACAGATATCGTATACATCAAAGGGTATAGAAACTGGAGAGTTATAGGAGCGTTAAAATTTGTCTGTGTTTGCTGATGACACAAACTTAGGTAAGGTTATAAAGTCTGATCAGGATGTAGCGTCTCTTCAGAATGATTTGATAAACTAGGGGACTGGTCAAATTAGTGGCAGATGGGATTCAATATAGATTAAGTGTAAGGTAATGCATTTTGGTGCCAAAAATAAGTATGCACAAGTATTATACTCCTAAGGGCATTGCATTGGGAAAAGAAGAAAATGAGAAGGACTTTGGTATAATTGTAGACCATAGACTTAGCAACAAAGTGCAGTGCCAGTCAGCGGTTGCCTAAGCCAGTAAGGTATTGGCATGCATAAAGAGGCGTATTAAATCACAAGATATAAATATATATATTTTACCTCTTTATAAAGAAATGGTAAGGCCTCACCTTGAATATGCAGTGCAATTTTGGGCACCAGTTTTAAAGAAGGATGCTTTAGAGCTGGAGAAAGTGCAGAGGCGGGCTACAAAGTTAATTAGAGGAATGAAGAATTTTAGTTATGAAGAAAGACTAGAAAAACTTAACTTGTTTTCACTTGAAAAGAGATATCTAAGAGGGGATCTGATCACATTCACCAAGAGGTCTCTACAAAAGACCTGGTGTCATGAGACTGGAGGAAAGGAGATTTCAGCATCAGCATAGGAAAGGGTTTGTCACGGTAAGAACAATAAGGATGTGATATTATTTAATTCTGTAGATATTTTTAGGAAAGGTCTGGATGCTTTTCTGGTTAAGCATAACATAAAGGGCTACAACTGCTAAAAGGACGTGTTAGAAAGTTGATCCAGGGAGTAATATGATTGCCTCTATGGAATCAAGAAAGTAGAAGTAGAAGTAGAAAGGTTGAACTTAATGGACCTAAGTATTTTTTCAACATTACTATACTATACCATACCATTTAAAAACATGTTATTCTTTCTAAAGATAAAGGCAGCAACTCTATTAGCATAGCTGGGAACTTTCTTGCTTCGGTACCTGGAACCCCCCTAGCGGGGTGAGGGGAGGAGGTTCTGCTATCATTTGTAGGCGGTCCTGCTGATGTCGACGGACATATGCTATTGTTGGAGGAGAAGTGGGCAGGAGTAGGGTATGTTGCAATGCCGCTCTTGAGACCCTGAATATCGTTTGCACACAATACCCTAATTATGATCATAAACCTCTAGCTTTTATTTAAACTTAAAGCCATAATCAATAGAACAGGAATCCGGGCAAACTGATTGGTTTGTATGGGAAGCATGCAAGAGACAGTCTGACATCTACATTGGATGTCCTTACTGCTGAGCATCGGGATATGATGTCATATCCCAGTGTTTTGCCACAGCACAGTCCTCCATAGTGCTAATGGGCAGATGGGGAGATTAGTGATCTCCCTTTTAACTGTTCCATATATAGTGCTTGTGCTATAGAGAGCCTGATCACCCAAAGAAGGCAATTGTCTGTTATGCAGCAGAAGGTCCCTGGACCTCCCTCCCTAGGCCTACAATACATCTGCTTTTTGAAACATAAAAGGATTGTAGAATTATATTGACAAAGTACTTTCATCTATTTACGTATTAGCTAGGGTAACTTTTTGATTCGGAACAACATTTTGGGGTGGGGTTGTTCCCAAAGGGGTAGGTATGGAGTATGGAACTTATTTATACTTTTACCATTTATTTAAAATGTGTATATTGAATTTAAAAAATATGTCACAAAACAGTTCTGCAAAACACCCTTAAATAAAAAACTATTATTTATAACAAAATAAACTTTAATTCACATTTCTTTGTTATGTAAGTGTGCTTTTTTCATATTTGCTTGTATTATTTTTTAAGACATAGCATTGGATTCAGGTCATGGTAAAAATGAAAGCTAAAGTAGTTACACTGCCAAATAAAGAGGTCATTTAAACCCAGAATACGTTCATGTAAAACATTACTGACTATATACCACTTGTCACTTTCATTGGCAATATTAAAAAGTAAATTGGAATTTTGTCCGTAAACAATACATTATTAGCAAAAAAAAATTAAAAAAGGTAGTTTTTTCATATGCAACATGTAATGTATGTCTTGTGTTTACTATAATTGACACTATTTTTTTAAATAAAAAAATATTTGATATCAGTGACCACTCAACCAAAATACCAGTCCTAATGTGCTCTTATAAATCTATATGGTAATAACAAGGACGATAACACAAGCAATTATTTAATTTAGCTGATTAAGCTATATTTTATGCAAAGTTATTTCATCTTCACTAACAGATATGACTGCAAAATGAAACAATTAGAATGTAGTATAATTACAGAAATATTTATTTACAAAATTATGCGCAGATAAGAATCAATTGCACATTTATATGTTACATTAAAATGAATGGAATACATTGACAGAAATGCCTAATAAAAAAAACTTTAAAAATAAATGTACATTCATATGGGAGGTTATTGTAAGACAAAAAACAAACTTGGAAGTAATTCCGACCAAAAACAAAACTTGAAAGTAATTCCGACCAAAGGTGCAGATCAATATAGCAACATCAGTTCTAGCTATTGAAATATGGGACTATACCGTTAAACTTTCCCCTAACTTATCTAAACTTCAAAATCTCACACCAGTCCAAATGCTAGGAAGCCTACTTCCACACAAAGACCTATCACTCCAGCTAGATAAAGGTATACAAAGAATTGGTGAATTATTTCATTTACCACATTAGTGAACACTTTCTTTTCTTTTGAGCAACTTAAAGAAAGTTGGGGGTGTGACTAACAAACGACTGCATAATTGTTTATCATTTCATTCAGATCTTTTACAAAGAGCCTTTTTTAATTATTAAAGACCATTATAAACAAACTCCTAACACCCGAGGAGCTATTTCAAGGTGTTATACTTTTCAACATAAACAATTGACTCAAAGAAAATTACCTTATATGACAAAATGGGAAGAAGAAATTGGAAAACAATTTACAGCTGAAAAATCGAATAAGGTCTTGTTCGTAGCAAAGTTTCTAGATGTGTCAACCATCTAGAGATTACCAAGAACATTTTATTTAGATCGCACTCCTGATGAATTACACTATATGTCAATTATTCCTTTTACTTGATGAAGAGAATGCATAATTTACTTATGTATATCTTTTGGTCTTGTCACAAAACCATCGTAGAATAGTATATTTGATTTCATTTCTAGGATTCATTTCAGATTGTATTCCTTATAAGTCTTCTAAATTATTGGGATATACTTTTTTGGCTACAAAAATTGCAATAGTAAGAAACTGGAAACAATTTTCAATTCCAAAAAATAAGGAATACATGACACACTTAATTACAAATGCAGTTATTTTTTTCGATCAAATCTGGGCTCTGTTGTCCACAGCTATTTATTATGGAGAATTTTAAATGATCTGATGCTAAAACAAAAAGAATGTACATTCTCATTATTTCAAAAAAATGAAATTCACTGTTTGTACATGAAATTTTTATTTTTACACTTAATTGTAGGTGCTTCTACTTTGTCAATTATCTTATCGTATTTCAATATATTTTGATCTCTTACAATAAAAATAATCAACATCATTGGGAAAAAACAATAAAACAAAGTTGAGCTGGTTATTTCAAGTTTCTGCTAATTAACTATAACTAATAGTGTATTTAATTTCTTGACCATCATTTTCAAAGTTTTTTTATGTATATACATTAAATCAATGTGTTTGAGCCTACAGCTTATTAAGATATTAAGCAGTAGTTAGTGATTTGACTGATGTAGACTATATGCCCAGATAAACTTCTGACTATTTTAGGGAAAAATGAAATCTTTCTGGATGTTGAGTAAAACATCGTGATTGAATATGGAGATAAATTGCAGACAAGCTAACATTTTGAACGAGCAAGGAGTTGTTTAATGTTTGATGGCTGTGAGAGAGCTTGATGGGAACATCATGAATCTCACATGTGATAAAGTTAAACAATCAACACAAGCAATCAAAATGCAAATCTTATATGACTTTTGGATACATTGTGAATGACATGGAGATTGATTGTTTATACCCTCACTGTAGTTTTATTTGCATTAATTTTATACCCTGGAATACTGTTCTGCATCAGTTCTCCAGCAGCATCATCATATAACGCTGAGCGCACACAATTATTGTTCTGACATGGAAATCGACCATATTATGAATTCTACCCTTGTTTTACCCATGCATGTAGTGATTTGGTCAAAACATGGACTGATGTAAATTTCATATTTGCCATTGCTAAAAAAAATTACTAAAGTATTACTAAATGAAAATGGCAGATTGATCAATACTGAGTTTTTAATGGTAGAATTTCCATAAGAAGTATTACTATAGATGGATGAGCCGGTGTTGCCTTCAAATGCATGCTTGGCTTATTCAATCATGACAAGCAAGAAGACCAAGTAGATTCTTCTTGTTCAGTGAGTCCTTCCACATGGACTATCCAGATGTTGCGGATGTAGTTTGGCTAGCCCTAGCTCAGATTATCTACTAGTATTTATATTGCACCTTTCTACCAGTAGGACTCAAAGTGGTTTTAGTGCATGCTCTCGGATTTAACTGAATCAGCAGATAAAAAATAGATGTTATTATACCCAGTAAATGGTATTAATTTATAAGCCTCAGAAGGATGAAGGGCTGAGTTGACCCTGTCAGGATTTCAACCTGCATTTACCAACTGAGCTATCTCACCAGCTATGTTTAAATAGATCACAAGGCTTCTACAAGTTGCCTTCTTTAATACTTCTAAATCTTCATGATTTGGATTTCCTTATCTTAATGTGGCCATGTGAATATTGTGGGGGTGGGGCGAATAAAAGAAAATATACCGATCAGCCACAACATTATGATCATTGGCAGGTGAAATTAAAAACTCTTCTTATCATGGCACCTGTCAGTGGGTGGGATATATTAGGCAGCAAGGGAACATAGTGTCCTAAAAATTGATGTATTAGAAGCAGGACACATGGGCAAGTGTAAAGATCTGATTGACTTTGACAAGGACCAAATAGTGATGGCTAGACAACCAGGTCAGGCATCTCCAAAACTGCAAATGGATGGCCGGGTACATGTGCGTCACTTACCTGTAGAACACATGGCACCTGGATGCATCCATGAAAGGCCCCACTTCCCAACTTACAGGACTTAAAGAATCTTCTGCTAACATATTGGTGCCAGATACACAGCACACCTTCAGAGGTCTAGTGGATGCTATGCCTCAAGGGGTCAGTGCTGTTTTGCCAGCAAAAAGAAGGACCTACACAATATTAGGAGGGTGATCATTATGTAATGGCTGATCGGTGTTATACCTCACCAATTGCTGACATCTAAAGTGATGTGGGTCCTCAATGTCATGTGAACCTCTCTACTTTGGACTGGACAACTTTGGCTTCCATTCTGTTTATGAACTAGTAACAAGTAATCTGCACTGCTCAGTCTTCTAAAATAATTTCTATAACCATAAAGCCTAAAAACATATTTGCATAGACCCCAAGCAGCAGAGCGGTACTTGGCTTCAAGGTCCGGATCGTCACAATCGGCACCTTAAAGCCAACTGTTCATTCGGCAACTAAAGGAGAAACAAGAACCCAGAGGAGCAGGACGGTTGCTGTTTCACTAACTTGTCTTCCTTAGTAAGCTGTTTGGCTAAAAAAAACCAACCCTATTAAAATTGAAAAGCTTTTCTGACCATTTTTTCATGAAAATCTAAATAAAATATAAAGCAACACCACTAAAACACACCAGGAAGCTCTCGTCTGAATGCATCGTCTGGCAAAAAAATCCAAACATGGCAGTTTTCTTATATCTTAAAAAATTGACACAGTATTTCTTTCCTGTATTGAGGAGTCAGCATTACTCTTGAAGATGAAAAAGCTATATCGAGAAGTTTATTATGTTCATCTGAAAAGCAAAATCACTAATTACACAGAGTATATTCAACACAGCTGAATGTAATTAGAAACATTGGCTTACTTTATTTCACATTTTTACAATACACGCAATTTTGTGTGGTGTAGTATTTTAGGACTTTTTTTGGAATTCTTCACATTCTCTAAGTATTTTGTAAGTATTCTTATACGTGGTGCAGAAAACCAGTACATATTTTTGTCTTAAATATTCAGGCATACATTCCTTGACAGGCTGGTATGCATTATAAAAGTTAGCAGTTATGGTAAAGACGGTGTAGCCTTGTCACATGTAGGCTACCCAAAGAATGTAACTGCTGCTCTCAATGACTTGTCAATGTCCATTAAGTACGATTCCTGCTTTCAGTAGAGACAGAAGAGACATTTTCTGACTCCAACAGAAATAAAATGTATATGATGTTTTGGTTGCAGGGAAATGCATTTGAGTCTACATATAATGTACTCCAAAATACATAATACTTAAATATGTCAGTAACTTTTGTCATAACTTTTGGGTCAGTAACATATGTCATAACTTTTTGGGGCTATGCACTAACATGCTACAATTTGTATATTTAATATGCAAGTTGTCTGCAAGTTAATACCAGTGTCGGTGATTCTTTTTTTTTTTCCACATAGGGTACATTAGTGCCTACCTCGCATTCTGCTTTTTCCCGTTGTGAACTCAAGGGAATCATATATGGACCAGCTTAAAAACTAAGATATTTTGTTTCAGTTTGTTTCTTTTCGAATTTGAACTTTTTGTTTTCATTGTCTTGTGGCTCTAATGCTGCTTATCAAATTTTTCTGACCATATCTAAGACTTCGGCTTATAAATTTACCAATCCAATTTGTAAAAGACTTGTAGGGGAATAGTCATATTGGAAATATACGATCGTCCCAAAACTGTGTGAGAGAGTCATATTTAGTGAAAAACCAGAGGGAAAATGAACTGCTTATTCATAGCAAACAAGCTTAGCAAGTTTCACATTTAATGGCACTGGCTTCACTACAGGCATATTTAATCAATATAATATTTTATTTAAATCTTGTGCTATGGTAGATACTTTGACTTCCTTTGCTAATCTAGCAATTTGCCTTTAGAACTTCAGTAAAAGTCACTTGCATATTTGCTTGCAACACATTCTGTGATAAAACTGCCTATAAGCTATATTGCAAATAACTAGATAATGAAACCAGAAATTAACTGTAGGCAAGAATTTAAAGGGCACCAAAATAATATTTCCTTAAGGCAATCACTGTGTTAAATTGGCAGGCAAAAAGTTTAAATCGTATACAATATGGTCCAAAAGTCTGAGTCCGCTGCCACAATCTGCTTTAATTTCAGCATTTCTGGAAAAAAAACGAATTTGTCCGACAAAATATATGGTATTCCTCAAGCAAAAATACATGAGTTTCAATAATAAAAGGTAAAAAATATTTTAGGCAGTACATACTGAAAATCTAAAATTCACATTGCCTTAATGACTGCATTATTTCCGTTTAGCATTGATTGTGTACACTTTCTCAGCACCTTCTTTAGAGCATCCCAGAGAGTTTCACCTTTTCAAATGTTCCCAAAAGATGTTTAATGGGGACTTTACTGGGGAAGCAATGCAAATTAGTCTTCCTTGGATATATCATTTGATATGTGGTTAAGACTGTTGTTCTTCTGCACAATTAAACATTTTCCACACAATGTCAAGTCATGAGGGATGGCATGCATCTGCAGAATAGACTGATACTGCTCTTTGGTCATAGTCAAGTGTAATAGATCTTGATAAAGTCACCAAGTCCAGAATAGGCAAGGCATCCCACATCAGAATATTTCCTGTGCCATATTAATTGTAGGTTTAACAATCTGTAGTGATAGTACTTCATGATCATCTCCTCACAGAACTCTGCAATTGCAACCAAAAATTTTGATTCGTTAGAAAACAGTCTTGCAGTGTTCATTTTCTGTTTTCATTGGCCCATGTTAAACATTTAGACTTCATTTCACCAGTTGTCCTTTCATTGAGTTATGGTGTTCCTAGACCACTTGGGATGCAGATGCTGCTCTCTACTAGAATTATTTTAGCTTTACATATATATATATATTGGTCTTCTGATGGCATGGTCACTTTAAGTCTGCATGGTATTGCCTTGAATGAAAATGATTTGGTTTCTGAAAATCTCTTCAGTGTGTGTTTTACTAACCCTTTAGCAGTATTCAACTTTTTTGCCATTTGGAGCTGGAAAAGTTTGATATGATTACAAAGGGTATTTCAGCTGGTGTCCTTCTTCAAAGGCACTAATACGACCATACCAGTAGAATGATCATTAAAAGACAAATGCAACCTATATGCGTGAAAATGGCATTTTCACATAACAATCTAACAGTTAAAAAATGGCTTTGTCTCACTGTTAAATATTGTTATTCTAAATAATAATATTACTTCTTTTTGTCTTATAAATGATCATAAAACCAGTTGGAGATGGTAGATTCAGACATTTGGAGACTATTATTTATAGATATGTGCATATATATATTCTGAAATACACGGACAAGGGAGTTAAGGAGGATACTAGGGACTGTTTATACCCCACGATGCATTACATTTGTCAGGTAGTGTACAGGCAGGACAAGAGAAACACACACACTAGGCTGGAGATGTGGAATAAAGTCTGTATTGGAATGTGCAGGCAGACTGATAAATAGCGTGCAATTATATCACAGATCTTCATTATACAAATTCCACAGTATTACACTATTGTTATATTTTTTTCCCTACATGTACATGCGCCCCAATATTGTCGATTTTTGAGTTGTCTAACATTTGAGGAGTGTGGATTGGGCAGCAACAGTACAGAAATCAAGAAGTATTTGTTTATACAATTTCTCACACGTGGCTGGTGTTTTTCTTTTCTTACTTTGATAAATAGGACTGGTATGCATGAACAAGATAATGCAAGCAGAATACAGACTTTAATACAAACAGGACTGGTTTACTCAAACAGGTTAATGCACAGGTAGGATACACTTTGATATGGACTTCGGGCAGGCAATTTGGTAGGATAGGAGGCTGTGGAAGTACTGTTGGGGCCCACCCTGTGGTCGTATTGTCAGGAGCCCACTCTCTGTGGCTATACAACCCATTAGCCTAGACCTCTGATGAAGTTCTGAGGAACGAAACATGTCAGGGGGGCTATTTGTCTGAGTTTTTAATAAGCACGTGTCACTGGTCATAATTCAATTATTCTTGTTGTTAGGACTGCAGCCATCAACAATATATATGATGTGATACTATTAGTGTTATATGACGGTGGGCATATGCCCTCATGTCACAGTGACGTATACCTTTTATGGTAGGACTGGTGACACTGGTGTTTTTAAACTTCTTTTTTGGTGTTTTTAAACTTCTTTTCAGGACAAGGGGAGAAACAATAGATAACATATTTTAGAAAACATATTTATGTTGTTGTTTTTCATTATTTCAAGTCAGATGTTGAATAAATCTATCAAAAATAATGTATTTTATATTTTTAGATGTGTAAGAGAAAAATATGCTTGCTTATACTTGATAAATAAAATGGTTGCATTAACTTCAATCTTTAGCCCTGATCCGATTCTTCAGGTAGTTTTTGCCTCAGATTAATTACCCTGATCTAATTCATTTAGAGGAGGACAGCTGTGGTACGTGGGTTGCCCACTGATGTATTGTGTTAAATGATGCCCATCTGTCATTGCAGTATATCAGCATGAATTCTATGTCATCCACTTCATTGGGCCTGAAGGGAGGAGAAGTACAGCTACAATGTTTACCACTGTTTCTGATTTAATATCTACACCTTTGTTAACCTGACTGCTGTTATATGGTGAACAATGATTCATGATGGGCAATAGAAAATCAAGAATATATGTCAAATGACACAGCAGGCCATTTGGTAGAGTTAATTAGAATATTTCCGGACAAACATACCATTGTAGGACAGTCTTATATGAAATATACTTCATGATAAATAAAATTTTGCCTTGTACATGTCTTGTAACACTCATCATTAATCTGTGTTTCAAACCGCTAGTGGTGCATTTTAACATTTTTATCATCTGAAAGCTCTTAGTAGATTCTTTGATGTTTCATTTCCAATTTAGCTTTCCATTTAATCTTAACTTTTACATGAAAAGATGGGTTTCCAAGGAAACATGCCATTTCAAATAACAATATAATTTGACACATTTTAAAAAACGGAAGCATAGAATACAATTTCATTTTCTGTACACAAAATGATTTATTAATATTTATGTGAAATAAGAAATGTAAAAAAATATATACTTGTAAATAAAGTGATAATAAAATTGACAACACTATATTAACCACCACATGTATATAATACAGAGGAATACCTCTTATGAATCCTTTAATATTTTTGCATTGTACACCCAGTATTCCATAGACACCGTTATATATTAACACAAAGTTACTTTGAAATTGATAAAAGTAAACTATCATCATTATAAATGTTAAAATGCAGCAAACTATAATGTGACTCAGTTTTACACAAAAGCAAGCAACATAGACTTGGTTCCTCTTATGCTCTGTACAAGACCTCTCCAGCTTTGGTGTTGTGTGAAGCATATTGACACTCTTGCGCTTCTTATAGAGAACATGAGGACTATGTCTTAATACTCCCCCCCCCTAATTGCTAGTTTGATACATATGGCCACATACCATACATCATAACAATATAGTGTTTATGTATTATATTTATATTATATGCAATATCATGGCTCAATTCTCTTTTGGTGGCCTTCACCTGAAGGAATAATGTTATCACACCGTTTTATTGGCTTTTTACTTTACTTTATGGTGGAAAATAAAGAAATGGCAGCAATATGCATATTTTTGACCAGTAAACCTTTTGATTATTGTAAAGTAAACTGATTATTATAGTTTGAAAGGTTTGTTATTTGAAAATCATATATATATACTTTTCTTTACTACCATATCCATGTGCTAAATTGTAATTTTATCTTCAAAACAATTGCAGTAACTGACCCTCAAAATCTAAAAACATTGTGGTTAAATATTATACTAAATTAATGCTGTGTAATTACTGATTTGTTGCTAATGGCTGATTATAATGCATCTCTTAGTCTTAATTGTTTTAATGAAATGCCAGTGGAGAGAGTAGCAGAAGTTTCTGATGTAAAAGTGGACTAAAATTATACACAGTTGCAACTTTTTTATTTTTATATACATAGCCTGTGACACAATTGTTAATAAAAAATTACATAATTGTATAGAAACTAATCATTTTATACATAGATGCAAACACTTATTTTACAACCATTATGCCATTTTTATGTATAATTTTCCCATCCTGTGCTCCAAACTATCCAGCAGACCCTGCCCGACCATGACCACAACACTGTCTGCACATCACATCTGACAGGCCATCTATCCCTTCACATAGCACAATCAGGAAGGTCTATCCCCCCTTCATGCACACTTCATAGTCCTGTAGGTCCTCTCCTCACCCTACACACAACACAATACGGCAGGTTCTTCTTTAATCTTTGCACTCAACACAATCAGACTGAGCCTTAGTGTGACTTTATCATGCTGGGTGGGGAATACAACAAGGGTCCATTTGTAGTACACTTCATTTTGAGCTCCGTGCAGTGTGAGTGATGTTATACACGGCTGTTATACACCGATCAGCCATAACATTATGACCATCTGCCTAATATTGTGCAGGTCTCGTTTTGCTGCCAAAATAGCCCTGGCTGGTCAAGACATGGACTCTATTAGACCTCTGAAGGTGTGCTGTGGTATCTGCCATCAAAACGTCAGCAAGCAGATATTGTAAGCTGCAAGGTGGAGCTTTCATGGATGCTTCCTTTTGCCATGTGTTCTCCAGGTAAGTGACGCACATGCACCCTGCTATCCATGTGATGTAAAAGAAAACATGATTCATCAGACCATGCCACCTTCTTCCAATGCTCTGTGGCCCAGTTCATATGCTCTCGTGCCCATTGTAGGCGCTTTCAGCAGTGGACAAGGGTCAGCATGGGCACCCTGACTGATTTGCAGCTACGCAGCTCTATACGCAACACTTTTCTCTCAGAATCATCAACTTGTTCAGCAATTTGAGCTACAGTAGCTTGTCTGTTGGATTTGACCACACGGGCCAGCCTTCACCCCCCCCATGTGCATCAATGAGCCATGGCTGCCCATGACCCTGTCCCTGATTCACCTCTTTTCTTTCCTTGGACCACTTTTGATAGGTACCAACCTCTTTAGACCCAGAAAACCCCACACGAGCTGCAGCTATGGAGATGCTCTGGACCAGTCATCTGGCCATCACAATTTTGCCCTTGTCAAAGTCGCTCAGGTCCTTACCATTTTTCCTGCTCCTAAAATATCAAGTTTGAGAATGAAATGTTCATTTGCTGCCTTATATATCCCACCCACTCTCTTCACTTGTCAGTGTTCGTAATGTTATGGCTGTTCTGTGTATATGAATCAGTATTTGTTACGTCAATGCTATTATAAATGAATGAATAATAACTATAAAGTAGAAATAATCAAAGAAATATAAGATACTGCATTACAATATTGTGATATTTTCTATCATCTGGAGCTGCTTAAGAGTGTTATTTTCTTTACAAGTAATCATTATTTGATGATTGTGTGTGGGACAATCATTGTGTGATAAAGCATATAAACTAAACCACTTCTCCTAGATCACTTGGCTTAAAAATGATTTATCCCCCAGATAATATTTTTCCTGCAATGAATTCACTTTTATTCAAATAGATACCAGAAGACAAAGCATGTGTTACATATAATTTGATAGCGGTGTAGATAGCAAAATCATATTCTTTTGGTTCATACAATTGTTAGAAATAACAAACTTGTAATTCTCTCAATTCAAGAATATAGTTTCAGAGGTAAAAAGATAAACATACTATTATATTCTTTTCCTATAATAGGCAATACATTCTTTTCCTAGCACTGCACTCTTCAGGACAAATTGTTCTAATATGATTCCTGGAATGTCAGCTTAGGAGTCACAGCGCCAATTGCTGCTATGACCACTGGGACCACTTTGGCCTTCACACTCTTTATATCTTCTTTCAGGTCCTGGTACTTCTCCAGCTTCTCATACTCCTTCTTCCTAATGTTGCTGTCACTTGGCACTGCTACATCTATCAAGGCCGCTGTCTTCTGGTCCTTGTCTATCACCACAATGCTATTCTCCACACCCTTCTGTGGAATCTCCCATTTAGACCTTCCTGGTGTACTTCTAGATGCTCTTGGTTTCATCCAGGGCACTGGCTTTGGCACTTACCAGACCCCATCCACCTTCTTTCAGGCTGGTGTACAGTCTCTGGGTGTTGGACTTGGGATGGAAACATTGTGAGTAGCTTCCAGGTCTTCACGTCGGCAGCTTCCATATCCTCCATTGGCCAGCTCACTATGCCTACAGGGTATCTGATGACTGGTGTGGATCTTGTTCTTCCCATTGAGCTTGCTCTTCAGGATCTGCCTTATTGTTTGGGGGTACTTGGATGTGCCTTGCTTGCCTCCTCATCATAGTTCCAATGTGACTGTTGGATACCAAGGTACTTGTAGCTGGTCTGTTTGTCTGCTATGTGGCCTGCTGGTAATTCCACCCCATCAGTCTTAACTATCTTTCCTCTACTACAATCTGGTCGCACTTCGCTAGTCCAAATTATATCCCAATGTCTTCACTGTAAATCCGTGTCAGGTGGATTAGCGAGTCGATGTCTTGTTTACTTATGGCATGCTGCTTAATGTCATCCATGTACAGGAGGTGGCTTATGGTAGTTCCACTCTTAAACGTGTACCCGTAACCAGTCCTTGTAATAAGCTGACTGAGGGGTTCAAGCCTATGCAGAACAGCAGCCGGGACAGTGCATCACCTTGGTATATGCCGCACTTGATGGTCACTTGTACTAGCTGTCTTGAGTTCGCTTCCAATGTTGTTTTCCAGACTCATATTGAGGAGTCCTGTTGACTTTGTATAGCTCCAGACATTAACATATCAATCTGTGTGGCATTGAATCATAGGCTTTCCTGTAGTCAATACAGGCTCTGCTCAGGTTGGTCTGTCTAGACTGAGTCCTGGGCGACTGCTCTGTCCATGAGCAACTGGTGCTTGGAGCCTCTGGTGTTGTTCCAATGCCCTTCTGAGCTGTGCTCATGTATTGGCCAATGTGGTCCTGTAGCTTGGTTAGCCAGTCTGGGTGGGAGCCTGTTGCTAGCGGGTAGTTCATTTGTGCTGCTAAGCCTTGATGTAACACAGTCAGTTTCTTTTAGCTGGACTGTGACTCACTGTTGGATGTCTGCTACTGTGATGGTGACTAGTGACTGATTGTTGTGGTCAGCTCTCAGGTCCTGCAGCCACTTTGCATACTTATCGATGTTTACTGGATATATTCCAAATCTATCAACAATCCAGCAAACATCCATTGGAGCACTCAAAAAAATGATGGAATAACAGCATTTTAAAAAGATCTGCATCAGAGTTATCCTTATCTAAAATGAATTTTAAAAAATATAACATTCCAGTTACAGTTTTCAGTAAAACACAATTGATAAGAGAGAATGCATATTCCTCATGTTTACCCCAAAAGGTTCCAAAAAGGCACATAAGGTATTAGCTTGAAGTAGTTTTTACTCGAAAGGAACCAGACAACCATAGTAGAAGAAATGCACTTTGCTAGCCGTGGGAAGGTCCGAGGACAGGCTACTCGGAGCTCTTCATCTTGGGAGGGACTGGTTTTGTGAGGGTCCAACGATACATGAGGGTTTACATTGTGGGTTTATGAAATCTCAGTCTGGTTGTAATAAACCCTCTCATAATCTTACCTGTAAGATTCCACATGAAAGGAAAAGAGACCAAGGGATCTGATTTGGTATTTGGATTTGTATATCAGTTGTAAACAATAAAAAGAAAACAGTAAAATGGGCTTTGTTTAAACGTGTCTTGTTTTAAATCACTTAAGTCAATTAGGTTTGTGTAGAACTATATGACTCAAAAGTTTGACAAAATATTTTTTGACTAATTTGTAGGAAGATGCCTCTTTTTAATTGTACAAGAAGATATTATTTCTTACAATTCAGTTTCCATGTAAAAAAAATGAAATGTAACTTTTATTATTTTCGGTAATTAACTGTTATAAATTTTACAATGCAATAATGTAGCTTAGAACATAAATGATTACTTTGGTTCTAAATATTACATTTATAAAAACATTCAGGTTTTGCTCATCTTCAAATGTAATTGTTAAAATAAGACAAATAACGAAAGACTTAAATGTAGCGTATTTTCAACATAATGTTTTTAATAATCCCAATGGAATGGACAATCTTTGAGTCCTTATAATCAACCTATGAAAAAAATAGGGTTTTGTATGATTTGTTAAAATAGCATTGGCAGTGTAATTTATTCTTTTCATTGCAAAACATCAGAAATGCTTATGAAAACATTAATAAGTAATTAAAAGATAACTATAGGACATAAAGATTATGCACCTCCTTGAGCACTGATTTTTGTGTTTTGCTCCCATGCTGTGTTTTTCCATGCAAGCAGTAAATATCTGGTGGTGTTGAAAGAAACAGCTCCTTCCACTGCCTCCAGACATGTACATCTTCATATGTATGACGTGTATATTCCCAATCATGATCGTCGAATGTATAACTGTAAATCTACATACTGAGGCAGATGGTGTAGATGGCTTGTTTTTCTCAAATTTGGTAAATCTATTTTGGTGCAGAAGAGGTAGCCCATGTAAGTAAAAACGGGCAGCTCCTCTGGGGCTATGTATACTGAACAGCCACTGTCAAAAGACGGAGACAAAACATGAGATTGAAGAAAAAGAAAAGAGAGGTTGCGTAAGTGGATGGATGCTTGAATAATCTTTAAGAGCTCAGTAGGCCCACTAGCAAAATGTGTCCTGTGTTCCATTAATAAAAAAAGCCTTGGTCCATTGTAGTTTACATCTCATCTGGCACAGATCTTTATATTGCAGAAAGTATTTGACTGAATGATGCATTGGTGTAAAGGAATATAAGCTGTGGATCAGGTTATATTATAACCAAACAGCTCCTAACACATATGCTTACTTTGTTTTCCCAGTAGATATTCATTGGCTCTGGCATATGAACACAATATTAAATACTAGTTTAATAAGCTTTCTAATGCTATTTTTTCAATAGTATCTACTTAGAAATCGATATTTCAAAGAGACCTTGATAATGTTTCATTCAATGTTTTGTAAATTGAGAAACAACATTTGGACGAACATGAAAAATCAGAAATTCCAATATAGTTAAACAACTTTTTTTTCCCCTTTTCCTCATTAAAACATTTTCTCTTACTGTTCAATCTTGATCTGAGAAATTAAAGCTAACAACTAGAATGAAAAAAATCAGGAGACTGACAGCATGAGGTATAGTCTCAAAGCCACAACTAACAGCATGTGGCAAAGCGAACCTCAAGCTACCGCAGCTCTCTGAAAGAATAAAAAAAAAAGCATTTACAGAGAAAAAACTCAATTATAGCAGCCCTTAGCTATGGTAAGGTACTCGTGAATGTTGACACTAAAGCTGTGTCTGCTTAATGTTTTAATTAAATATCTAGAAACCAGCTTTTCTCATATCAGTGTTGGTGAAAAGCTTCTTGAAGGATAAATGTTTATAGAAAAACTCTACTGAAGGCATTAGCAAACAAGATCCTAAGAAGACACTTGACTGAAGTACTTGAGATCAAGAAAGCACTAGCGATTACAAACTAGCAGCACAATAACAGGATAGTTTAATCCACCCAAATGTCAGTCCCAGTTTACAAATTGGCAAAACCATCTGCAGACAAAAGGGCACTGGCTACTCATCTGTTTAATTCTCCTGCTGCAGAATGTCATTTGGATGTTGAAGAAAAAATCCCCTGATTCACTTTGCCATTTCTGACTGTTTCCCCTAAGACCACATTAATAAGCATTTTAAAGGCCTCAATGCAAAATAAGCAATGTGACGCAAAACTAAATATTGGATTAAAAGAAATATGGAAGATGTCCTCTTCTCATAATGAATTTTTCAATAGTAAACAGCAAATACAATGTGTACCTTAGAAGTGCCTTTTATGTTAACCATGATATTGAATGCTTAAAAATGTCAAATTGTATTAAAGTTGCATGAAACTTTTTCTGAGTTTCACATTAAATTATATTAAAAGTAAAGTCGGCAGTATAGATAACATGTCCTTGTGGTTTTTCTTATCTATACTCTTAAGGAAATAAGTCTGCAAATGTTACCTTTAATAAAATGAATGTTTTTTTTTAAATCATTTTCTTAAGAAACAATAGTTTAATGCTACTTAAATATTGCTAATTGAACAATTAGTGACCAAGGGGAATCATCATCTTGATAACAGTCTCTCTTCGGGACTAAAACATTGATTTATTATATGTATAGTGCTTATTAAAAAAAGTTATTTTATCACAAAGACCTGGGAGCGCTTGCATTCTTAAATAAATACTTAAAAGTACCTGCAGAACAGCACCAGGGCAATCATTTAGATTTATTTGGGAAAGGGTAAGTGCCACCACCTTGGACTTTTTTTATATGTATATTAGACTTGTGCATTCGGATTCGTAGGAATTGCACATTTACTGAATTCACCATAGGGCAAAATAGTGGCACTTCCTCCAATCTGACAAGAGGACATCAGCGAAAGCACCAAGATTTAGGCAGAATGTCACCTTAGGGCAAAATTGCCGCACTTTCTGTGACATCAACTCCCCCGATTGGGGAGGATGTCACCGGAAGAACCGCCGTTTTGGAGGAAGTTCATGACATGTTATGTCCCAGAGATGCTGACGAAGAGAAAAGACAAAAGAGAGAAGATGAAAGACAGAAGGTAGAATAGAGAAGATGAAGAAGATGTAGAAGTGGTCGGCAGAGGAGGTAGGGGAAGGTGAGAGAATGCCCCCCGATTTTCGTCAGAACTGAATGGACAGGGAATATAATTCGTTGCCTGAAAACGAATGTGCCAAAAATGAACAGGAAAATTAGTTTGAATCGTTTTTGGCCCATTTGCACATGTCTAATTGCTTATGGAATAAGAGAAATAAGAATAGCCAGGCTTTGTAAAGTTCTAGTTGATGACTTACTTAGAGTTTGACTTTTCTACCTTAAGCCATAACATAAAGCTAGGTCAAGGGTTCATAAAATAACAGACACAGCTGGATTTTTCTTTAAAGTACTTTTCGCTATTTTATCATTTTTATTCTCAATTGTTGAGTGGAACTGGATCAGTGGAAAGTACTTTTTATCTAAATCCATGAAAGTTACGGAAAAAAGCAGATGAAGCATTGTGCAGATCTATACTTGAAATATTATATACTATATTTGAATTTACATTATTTTAATTTACAGGTCTTAATTATAATTTTATAAAATATGATTCCACCATTTAAACTGAAATATTAAAATGTACATTAATTGAATTACAAATATAGTATATACAGTAGGTATTGTAAAAAAAAAAATCTGTGTAAAACTGATAAGGACATCCAAGTTGTAGAAAGGGACAATGAAATCATTCCATTATTCCACCCAGGAAATGCATCATATATACCATAATTCCCCAAGTATAAGACGCACCCCTATTTTTGGGGTCCGAAATTAAATCACTTTCAGCCTCCCTGTTCCCCCTCCCTATGCCCCCTAAACACGGATCCATGCTAACACACACACACATAAATACATATATATATATATAATAATATATTATATATACATACATTCATTTAATCCCCCACCTTACCCGAAACTGCAGATCTTCTGCTGCCACTCACCGACTTCCGTGGGGGCCGCTGTTTCCCCTTTGCCTTGCTCGAGCAGGAACAGGAACTGAGCCGAGTCATGTTATGTGATATGCATTCACGTGACTCCACTGGGTTCCTGTGCAGCCACAGCGGATCAAGGTAAGCAGCAGGTCCCCTTTTTAGTTAAAAAAAAATCTACCACTACTGTATAAGACGCACCCAATTTTTAGACCCCAAATTTTTCTAAATTTAAATAAAGACCCACAAAAATAAAGCCCCCCTCCCCATAAGAATAACCTCACCTTTCATTGACATCACACAATCAAGGGCATCTGCTTCTCCAGGTGGTCTACATATCACAAATCTATAAACAACTACTTTTTTCGTGTTCTAAAATTCAAAAAACTGTCTCTAGGTTTTCCTCCTTACTATCTAACCAATCAACCTTTGAGCCATGTCTTTTATGCCATCTGTGTCCTTTCTGTATAACACTTGTTGTACACTTGGTGTACCAGTAACTGCCACTAAATCCATAATAGTCATTATTCCCTAAAATGAGCTGTTCGTCTAATATCCTCAGATATAAGACTATCGGTACATAGGACTGGATCACAATATGATCCAGTTTTTTTATGAAAGTGGCTATTGGCTGTGGTGCCACCTTAATGTGGCTAGATCTTTTTTTAGTTTGAAAAATATCGACAATAGTTTCCCTGACTTGGCTACTTGCTTTAAAATGTAATTAGGGTAGGTTTCAAAAGAAGGTTTCAAAAACTTACCACATACTCAATATTCATATACTATATATATTCAAATACATTTAAGATTATGCATAACTGTAGAAATAGCACAGGATGATTTCTGTTTCTATACAACACAGCATAAAAAGTCAAACCTGTGAAATAGGCAGAACTAACAGATATTGATTGTGTAGAATCCTAGTGGGACTGAGTATGATTGAATACGACCAAGGACATGCATGATTTGGTTGTAATATTGCTACAAAAGATGGCACACATTTTGAAATAAGTGAATACTCACCGACTATGAAACAGTAAAAGGTAAAAAATTAATAAGGCAAATCTGTATGTCATTCGTTGTCAAAGCATGTGCATGAAAAATTATTACAGCTAATGTTGCTGTGTAGGAGTGTCAACCTGCCACTGGATATAGATGAAGGTAGCTGGTTTCAGACAATTCAGTTTATTACTTAAAATTTAAAAGATGAAAATACAAGTGTATAATTAGTCAAAAAAATGTTTGTGACAGTAAAACGGTGTTTTCGGATTTTTGTTTATAAATTTACCTTTAGATTCACTGAGACTAGTTAATTTTATTTATATACTTATTAGGTATACTATAGCAGTTCATATGCGCTAATCTTACCTGATTTATACCTTAATAAAACAAAGTATCAGTGATAAGCAAAGTGTCTGTACAAGGACACCAGTGTCTGTACAAGGACACCAGTGTCTGTAGCAAGGTCTGTGAAGGTCTAAAAAACATCATTACATTGTCCACTACAGAGCCCAGTAAATGTCCACTATTATCAATGTCAGTGCCTACCCCTGCAAAGTATATGGCATATATGAAATTTTATAAGCTTTGGGAGACAGACAATGTTTACATAGTAAAGCAGAGGAGGGGACTTTTTCAAAGTTGGAGAGATATTAGAATAGGTCATAGAGGCTTACATTGATTTTGAAAGGAGGTTTACTTCACTGAGAGGGTTTGTAGATAAGTAGAGCTAGCAGAAGTGGTTAATACAGTGAGAGAATCTAAACTGCATAGAACTGTAGTTTACTGTTCATAGATGCCCATCTTGACACTAAATCTTTATTTGTATTGAAATGTTTCTATTCCACCCACTCTCACTTTTCTGCTCCAATTTATACATATTGAGATCCTTGTCTTTCCGTATATTTTTAATCCTATAAGCCATTCACCATTTAAGTAGGCCATTTTTAAACCCTTTACTGAATATCTATATCCTTACAGAGATAGGGTATCCAGGACTATGCACAATATACCACATACTCAATGTTGATGCATTCGGCAATACTGAAACCTGCATCAGGATCATCAAAGTCGTTATATACAATGTGTCTGCGGAAGCCTAATTTAAAAGTGTTACTTAAAATGTGTTGGTAAAATGCCCTCAATAATGAGACATTCAGTGACACCAAAAACCCACCCCAGGATGCACTGTGACCTCTGTGGATAGCGGTCACAAGCTCCATTGTGCACGATTTTGAAAAATCTTGACGTTAGCCGTGTTCAAAGATGTCCCCAAAAGGACATGGAAGCAAGATAACCAGATGTTCCAAGTTAAAAAATGTGCCTGACAAACCTATGCATTGGTGGTATCACTGTAAATTACTACCACAAAGTTGACAAAGGCTGGTGGTAGAATTAGTGCATGGAAAGTGTTAATATAAAACTATATGAAATACTCTGGGGTGTCTAGTTTTCAAAAAAATATTGTTTGATATTGAGTTGAGTGAATTGAGTTGGCCGACTTTAAAGATATCCCAAATAGGACATGGGGATAGGATCACTAGCTTTGAAAAAAAAATGGTTTTGAAACAGCAAAATGCTACTTGGAAGGAAAAAAACATAAACACATTGGGTATTTCTAAATTCATGACATATATTAGTTTTTTCATTAGCTTTTGTGAAATATTTTTCAATTTTTTTTTTTCAGTTTTCACCATATTTTTTTATCCGAAATTAGATGATATGATCAAAAAATGGCATCTAAAATGGTATTTGGAAAAATCAATGAGGGTACACTAAATAAGAGAACAGAAAATGACAGCTAAACAGGAGCACTTGGTCTTTAAAGGGTTAATCGAGGTCTAAACCAACAGATTAAAATGTATTAAATAAGCATAAGAGTATTACATAAGCATAAGAGTAACTAAGGGAACTTGTTGAACTTTACCTTACACAGTAACCACCAAGTCTTTGGGTATATGAATATCATAATTCGATTTCAAATGGTAATACACCAGTTAAAATCTGCCTAACAGACACATATAACAAAATTACCCACTGAAAGGGCATGAAATGAAATTCAATGTCCCAAAACAAATGAAACGAAAATGAAACACATTTTTTGGTCCATATAAACAAGCCTACTAGAAGGCAGCAGGACATGAAAATCAGTCAAATTTTAAAACAAAGGAGAACAAATTACCATTGCGCTAAACCTTCAAATAAACGTGGGGCTTTAGTACATAAGGTTATCTGCCATGTCAAGATAACTTTTTTAGCTTGAGCTCCATACTAAGGGTTAAATAGGTGTCATACACTACTGTTGTATAACATCCTATTTCGCAGTATTGTGCTGTGATGTCTTCTGTTGCTTCTATTACAATAAACGGAGAATTTACAAAAAAAAAATAGGTGTCATACACAACCCTTTCCTATTTCTTATCACAGATACTTGGTTTGGAAACCGAACCATATGGTTTAGTTGCATTGTATTTCTGTTAGAAACCTCCCATGGGGTGCATTGACATAGCAGGTGAGCTTGTGTTCTTTGGTAAACAAAATGTACTAAAGCCTTGTTTTATTGAAAGCATCAATATCCAAATTATTTTTGGAAAATATATCAAAATTAACACTTTTTTCATATGTTATGCTAATAGAGGCTTTATCCAGATAATAATGTTTTATTAAAATGACTCAAGAGAGGTTGAAGAGATCATCATGAAAAATAAGAAAAAAAACCCATTACATTTATTACAAATGTACATTTTTTAAATGCTTAAAATCTATTTTTATTCCAACTCATTTTGTTTCCAATATAAATTCCATAGTTTATTAATCTTTTTTAATTTGCAAATTCTAATTAGTACTGAATAATTGTAACAAGCACATACTTTAAAATAGGTAAATTAAGAGTAATTATCCTTCTATTTTTCAGTGCACAAAAGACTTAGTTTGCTTCTTAGGTGTTTTAGAGTTAAGTAAAATTAATTACTTGTCCCTGGCTGTATCAGCAGAAAGGCAGCATTTCTCAAGTAAAGTGACAATGATTGAACTTTGATACTAGACAAGTATTAAATATAGTTTACTATAGATCTTAAATCCCTGTAGTTAATTTCTTGATGGCACAATATGTGTAAGTACATGCACACTAGCATATAGTCTATACAAATTAAATATATATATATATATATATATATATATATATCATAATGTAGAAAACATGCAAATGTAAGTTCACAAGAATATCAATCCATGTTTTCAATGGCTAAAAAAAGCCAGGATAATTTATTAAATAATGCTTAGATTCTGTTGAATGCCATTCACAACCTTCTACCTTTCACTTTACATTTCACCCTAACTTTGAAGCACACATCATTAAAGTACAAATCATTAAAAAGGTGCAAAGCAAAGGGCTAACACATTTCACTTTCTTGGAGGGAATTCTGTATCACATATTCTGTTAGAAGCAAACTGTCATGCAAAATTGAAAGTTGAGCTAACACAGATGATGAAACAGCACCAGGTTGAAAAATAAAAAAATGCAGGAGGTTCTTACCACTGGTTATATTTTTCAATTTAATGTCTGTGCAAATGGGTAAAAATGGGCTAAATTACATCCTGCCTAAATTGGGTTTGGATGAAAATGGGGGGGGGCCATTTTAATTTGGGGACAAATTTTTTTCCTGGTGCCCACATTGACTCTCTCTCACTCTCGTTCACTCTCTCTCGTGCTCTTTTATTGTTACCCTACCTTCCCTGCTGACCACTTCCACTTCTACTTGTTACATACATAGTAAATAAGGTTAAACAAATACCTTAATTAAGGTTAAACAAATAAGCCTTCTTCCTAACTTTTTTACTAACCTCGATCCAAAAGAAGGCAAAAACCCCTAATTAAGTTACTTTGAATACTGCCATTAGGGGGGAAAAGAGAGAAGATGAAAGACAGAAGATATAAGATGAAGAACAAGATGATGCAGAAGTGGAGGTAGAAGCAGAGAAGGTAGGGAAACATTTAGATAGTGTGAGTGAACAAGAATGAGAGTGTGAGAGAGTGCGAGTGAAAGGGCCCACGAATTCCAGACACAATTCTTGCCTTGTTTTCTTGGCTTTGTATGAATGGCAGAATTTGCAAAACGTACATTTGTAATTCGTCCAAATCTGAATGCACAAGTCCAGTGATTTCTGAGTGAAATCTGATGTTATTATTTTGTTATTTATTATCCGATTGAAAAAAAAAGTAAATTAAATTTAGAACAAAAGAAGGTTCTTATCGCCGTTTTGGGTGTGTAACGTGGCCATATGACTCCAGGTACTCCTTTTCCACCCACATAAACAATATAAGATGTGGATTAGCTTATGTGGGGAGACAGGTAGTCTATTTTGGGGCCATAGATTGTCTATCTGTACAGCATTGAGAGATGGAGACAAGTCTTAAGGGTTTCCAAAGGATTTATATGAGAATCTACCTATATACTGTTTTTTGATACTAGAGAAATTTAGAACAAGATTCATCAGTGACTCTATTATGCTCCAATAAGCTGTGAGACAGTACATGACACATGTATTAGGATTAGTATTTATAGCTTGGTATGAGGTGGAGTAGGTTGTCTTGATAAAAGTCTCTGACTGAGACTGGAATTTCAATGTATTTATGAGTAAACCACTGGATGTGAATTTTCAAAATCCCCATAAGTGCTTAGTTAGTTTCTATACATAAATAAATAATATAATAATATATAGTACAGAATACTATAGTTATAAATGTAAGGAAACAAGAATCAGAACATGTACTGCTTGGAGTAATATAACTATCCTTAACATAAGGCAAGGTTGTGTGTTTCACAAATTCAGACAATTACACAGACAAATTAGTTCTTAACTACCCTAAAAATGAGAATCAAAGTGATGAGAGAGAAGCTGGAAACCAAGGGAATGTTCCTGTCGATCACTTCATATATGGTAGTTTGACCTGGAATTGCTCTTTAAAAATATCCCCCTGTGCCTCTGTCGGGATGATAGCATGTAACACCCCCTTTACAGGGGTATAAAATGTGCGGAAATTACGCCAATGTGTGATGTATATGCTGAACAGTCATAGTATATAACGATGGTTTTAATGCTAGCACATATTACTGGAACCTCAGAGATGACACTAATTTTTGTGAGCAATTACAATGTTTGCTAATAGCGACCAATTAGCACATCCAAACCACCAAAATGGATAATATTTTTGTTCTCATAACCCTGTTTCATCCCACCCCAATATAATGCATAATGAAGGTTTGCCTTTAATGCTAATAGTGGCTGCTTGGATCACCGTAGCTTACGCGCACTCCCCACATTATTTGTAAGCCAATTATTTCATGTAATCATGCTACAAGAAACTAATAATTAAACTACTGTACAGACCAAACTAATTTATGCAATAATTTCAGATGAACACAGTACAAGAGTGTAGCACATCTGTGTTACACCTAATTAGGTTTAACAGAAGTGTTTCTCTCTAACCTTTAAAAAATGAGAGAATTTGTTATTACAACATTTTGGTGGATATTTATCAAAGTAGCGTTGCTGACAGCTCTCCTTTTTGTTTAATATATGTCTTTTCTTACTTTTCCTGTCTGAATTTAATGGACTCAAACAAATTGGAAAAAAATGCTGATGTTTCTGAAATGTAGATGAGAAAAACAGCAAAATCAATTATTGTCTGTATCCATCTTACTGGTTAAGCCTTTAAATACAGTAAATTAAATCATGCCAAAGAATTTTAAATACTTGACTGTGTACCTTTTTAACACATACTTTGTATTAATATATGTAACTGAGAGAGGGTGATGAAGGCAGAGATAAAATTCTCCTGACTAAAGATTTCAGGTTTTAATTTAGAGTTAAATAACTCTTCCAAAGCGGAGGAGCATCATTCATCACAATATAAACCTCAACCTGAAATTATATCAATCGTACTAGCAGAAACAACACAGACTCACAATTATAAGAAAAAAAGTAGGGATCAATTTGTACGTTTTCTCCTGAACAAAATAGAGCAATCAATGAAATGAGTAAAAATTAGTGTTTTTTTTTATTCCAGTTTCAAATATCTGGTTTAACTACATATATCAGTATATCACATTTTAGGAGCAACAGGAACCTGTGTTATGCAAATTGATTTGATCGTACACACATGCATTGGGCACACCTGTAGTAGCAAGTAGGAAATTAGCAGATCCATAGGCTCAAAGGTTTTTATATGCCACCAGATTATGTACTTCACTATGTTTAACCGGTGGCTCAAAATGAAAATAAAATGAAATAAAAATGTATTTAGGTAGAACATGGTGTTCTAGAGGGGAGTTCCTAGATTCCTCCCAAATCGTGTGTGTGTGAGTGGGTAATACAATAAAGAAAACTTGAGTGACAATTAACAGCTGAAATCCCCCTTCTCACTATCTACCCCATCTCCCCCATCTCCTCTGCCGGCACCGTGACCAAGACACTGAAGAAAGAGGCCACACAGAGGAGAGTGAGGGGCGGCGAGCGGTTGCTGATGACCTATTCCTGAGCGAGCGCTTGGCGCCTCTCTCTCTCTCCTCCATGTCAATCAGTGCTTCCTCGCGGTAACTGGACAAAAAAAAGTTTCAATTGGGGGGGGGCACACGGAGGGGCACAGCATGCTCTGCCCCCCCATGCCACTATCCATGCCCCTCGCAGTTCTCCGATGAGTCAGTCCACCCCTTATAGTAAGTGCCTGGTGATGTAGAATGAAGCCAACCTTGTAGCCCTTGTAACCCCTATTATTATGTGACATCTGAGCTTTGAACAGCTAAATATGGAAGTATAAAACATTGTCTAACATTAAATTATCTGATAGCAAATTATGCAGAAAGGTCAGCTAATCTGGCCTCATCTGTGTCAATTATGTAGAAAATGTCAAGTCTTGATGACTACAACTTCATCATCAGTTTACCTAAACTTGTTCTAATCTCTATTGTAAACATCAGTAGCGCAATAGTAATATTCTAATTAATACTAATCATTCAATCATCATGTTTGTATGATAAAGAATAAAATCAGATGTAAATATTTGGTATTTGAGCAATAGGTGGGCTTTTACATTCGCTTTTTGAAACTCAATGAAGTACAATGATTAGGAAAGAATTGTAAATATATTCATAATTAGAGAAGGACTAAGGTTGTGTATGGGACATGATTAGCTGGTAATCAGTAAAGAACCAACTGATTATTTGCAACGCATTTTCCCCCCAGTCCTTGGGGGATTTTACTCAATGACCTAATTAAGCCAAGCTTGAAGTTCTCACATCTCCATTCTGTGACTTTCCACTTATCTCCACAATATTTAGGGCCCATCCTTGTAATCACATATTTAAAATTTGCCCTACATCTCACTCGATGGGTTACTCTGCGGGACTTGCTTCTGATAACTGAAATAATTAATCAATGTAAATGTCACAAATAATGATATCAATATGCAGAGCCATGTCATTAATGCTACTAAAACCAACTCAATGCGGTTGAATTAAAATATTAAAAACTGTAGACTTTATAGCACAATTTCTCTGTACAAAAAAATATAGTTTTTTTTATTTAACCGGGCGATAATATCTGCATAAGGCTGGCCATTTTAACGTAAAGACAAGAATGAAAAGTATTCTAAAATTATATGTGTTAGAAACCAGTGGCATTGTGCAGGGATTCTATAATGTTTGGGATATATTGCCAAATGAAACATGGTGGTCTTTAAATTAACACATGAAAAGACATACTGGCAGAGGAAGAGTAGTGCACCCTACATTTGCAGGTTCATAGTCTATTAGGAGATTTTGGAGGAAAGAGATAAAAGGTAAGGGGCTGCTTGAACCACAATGATTTCATTGTAGTGAAAGCGATGTGGAGAAGACAGTGGCCTGGATTAGTTATATATATAGTTAGAGCGTCAACCATATTAGTTATACATATAAGTAGAGCTTCTTTTTTAACTGTTTGCGATCTTAGGTCACACTATTATGCAGTGGCGGAACTACAGGGGTCGCAACTGCGACTGGGCCCTGGAGTTCTGCCAGTCAGGGGGGCCCAAGGG